>JAAGAY010000489.1:3370-18037 GCA_011801015.1 Ardeotis arabs | reverse complement strand
ATCTCTCATCGTGAAAAATTTTTTCCTAATATCCAATCTAAATCTACCTCCCTCTATTTTAAAACCATTACCCCTTGTCCTGTCACAACAGGCCCTACTGAACAGTCTCTCCCCATCTTTCTTGTAGGCCCCCTTGAGGTACTGGAAGACCGCTATCAGGTCTCCCCGGAGCCTCCTCTTCTCCAGGCTGAACAGCCCCAACTCTCTCAGCCTGTCCTCATAGGAAAGGTGCTCTAGCCCTCTTATCATCTTCGTGGCCCTCCTCTGGACCTTCTCCAGCTGGTCCATGTCCTTCTTATGTTGAGGGCTCCAGAGCTGGACGCAATATTCCAGGTGGGGTCTCACCAGGGCAGAGTAGAGGGGGAGAATTACCTCCCTCGACCTGCTGGCCACGCTCCTCTTGATGCAGCCCAGGATGCGGTTGGCCTTCTGGGCCGCAAGGGCTCATTGCCTGCTCATGTTGAGCTTCTCGTCCACCAGCACTCCCAAGTCCTCTCCTCAGGACTTCGGAAAGAACAAGACACTCAAGGCATTTAGGCAACAGAGTAGCAAATGTTGTTACATCTGGAACTGGAATCGGTGACACAGTCACTGCAGAGTACAGTCAGTAGAGTCACTGTAAACATGTATACCCTAAAAGAAGAGGAGCTTCATGCTGCATAACTGCATATTTCAAGATTTATACAGAGGGAAACCTGATGGACAAAAATATACCTTGAGTTAAACTAGCTTCAAATAAATGAAAAAAAAAAGAATCAAAAAAAAGAACAAGACTATACTTAAAAAGAAATAAGAAGAGTCATTTCCAGAAAAATTTCTGATATCCCGATGTACAACAAACTTTTTAAATAAGAAAATGCATAATTACATACATAACCCTTCACATCGTGAGCTGAAAATGTAAGTATCTTATATTTATGTTTTTGATACCCTAGAAATAGGTTTTATTGACACTGACCTGTGATTTTCGTAGTTCATCCTAAACCAGATTAGTCTTTTCTGAAACGCCAGATGGTATTATTTATGCCATTGTAAAACTCTGACAGAACCTTTACAGCTCTTTTTTAAAAAAAAACATTTTGTGATATGTAATTTAACTGCTTTATGCAAGCCTGTTAAAAATTCAGTGAGTAGATAAGACTTTCAAATTTCAGGATTTTATTAAATACTATTTATACATTTCTTGTTTGAGTTGCACTGCATTTTTTCAGGAGTTTTTTTCTACTCAATTTTGACCTTTGAACTGTTCTACACATCTAGTATTATGGAAACAAAAGACTACTCCAAGGGGAAAACAGTAATTCTTCATAGAATCATAACATCAGAGAATGTTTTGGGTTGGAAGGGACCTTAAAGATCTTCTAGTTCCAACCTCCGTGCCATGGGCAGGGATGTCTTCCACTAGACCAGGTTGCTCAAACCCCACCCGACCTTACCTCGAACATTTCCAGGGATGGGACACCTACAACTTCTCTGGGCAACCTGTTCCAGTGCCTCACTGCTCTCACAGTGAAGAATTTCTTCCTTCTTGTGTTGATAAGTAAGGGTCATGTTGAGCTTCTCATCAACCAATACATTCAAGTCCTTCTTCTCAGGGCCACTCTCCATCCATTCTCTGCCCAGCATGTATTTGTGCTTGGGATTGCCCTTATCCAAGTGCAGAACCTTGCACTTGGCCCTGTTGAACTTCATGAGGTTTGCATGGGCCCACCTCTCCAGCCTGTCCAGGTCCCTCTGGATGACACCCCTTCCCTCCAGCAACACAGCTGAGGGTGCACTCTATCCCACTGTCCATGTCACTGACAGACATCTTAAATAGTGCTGGACCCAACACTGACCCCTGAGGAACACCACTCGTCACCAGTTTTCACTTGGACATCAAGCCGTTGACCACCACTCTCTGAGTGCAGCTGTCCAGCCAATTCCTTATCCACCAAGTGGTCCATTCATCAAATTCATGTCTCTCAAGTTTAGAGAGAAGGATGTGGTGCAGTACAATGTCAAATGCTTTGCACAAGTCCAGGTAGATGATGTTAGTTGCTCTTCCTTTATCAACCGACGCTGTAACTCTGTCGTAGAAGGCCACCAAATTAGTCAGGCACAATTTGTACTTAGTGAAGACATGTTGGCTGTCACCAATCACCTCCTTATTTTCCATGTGCCTTAGCATAGTTTCCAGGAGGAACTGCTCCATGAGCTTGCCAGGCACAGAGGTGAGACTGACCAGCCTGTACTTCCCCAGGGTGTTCCTTATTCCCCTTTTTAAAAATGGCAGTTATGTTTCCCCTTTTCTAGTCAGTGGGAACTTCACCTCCTGGATTACTTGTGCCCTGCTGTGTTGTCCCTCCAACAGATATCATGGTGATTCAAGTCCCTCATGAGGACCAGGGCTTGTGAACTTGAGGATGCTTCTATATGTCTATAGAGGGCCTCATCTGCTTGGTTATCCTTGTCGGGCAGCCTGTAGCAGACCCCCACGATATTGTCACCTGTCCCTGTCCTGTCTTTAATCCTGACCCGTAAGCTCTCTGTCAGCTCCTTATCCATCCCGAGGCAGAGCTCCATGCACTCCAGCTGGTTACTGACACAGAGGGTGACACCTCCTCCTCGTCTCCCCTGCCTGTCCTTCCTAAAAAGCCTGTATCCTTCCATTCCAACACTCCAGTCATAGGAGTCATCCTACCATGTCTCCATGATGCCAATAAGGTCATAGTCCAGCAAGTGTGCGCACACTGTAACTCCTCTTGTTTATTCCCCATGCTACATGTGTTTGCATAGAGGTGTTTAAGTTGGGCCCTCGATGAAGCTGACTTGCTGGCTGGAGTGGCTGAAATTCCTTTGCGCTGCTTTTCAAGTGCTCTCTGCTAACCTGTGATCCTTCCCCAGGTTCTGGGCATCCATTGCTGGCACTGGCATCAAACTGTAAGAGTGGGATGGGTTGAGATTCCCCTCCCCCAGCATACTATGCTACTTCTTTAAAAAAACAACACATCTCTTTTTGAATCTTCATAATGCACCACACATATATATAAGAAATAATGAAGCAGAGTATTCTACTACTGTATGCCTCAGTTGATAGATCTACCTTGGGAACTCATTAGTATGTGACTCTTTTGCAGCCAGTGAATGTACATCTCAGAATGTTATAACTCTCTGAAAAACTAGGTAAAAGTAAAAGCTGAATATTGTTCATTTTTTCTCCTTGTCAGTGGCAACAGAGGTAAATTCAAATTGGTCCTTGCAGATCCCCAGCCAATAGGATTAAAAAACCTTCTAAAAATAGCTTAGTATGAGATGCATAAGGAACCTAATATGATACGACTTATACCCACTCAGTGACGATTCTCAAAGCACTCAGTAGACAAAATTGCATGGACAAGAAGATACTGTATCATTAGAAGAAATTACCATATGTGTTCACATTAACACATCTAGAAAAAGTTCCCCCTTCCCAGTCATTACCCCAAATCTAAAACATGTGAGAAACATAAATCGTGAGCTTATAGAACAGAATGATAAAATGACAGAGTGATTTAGGTCAAAATGGAATTCTGGAGGTCTCTAGTCCAGCCTTCCCTCCCCTCTGCCCTTACACTCAAAGCAGGGACAACTTAAATCACATAGCTGGGCTTTGCACAGTTGAGGTTTGAGTATTTTCAAGAATAAAGAATCTCTCTGTGTGAACTGTTTCTGTGTTTGACCATCTGATGGTGATCTTTATTTCTTAATATTTAATCAGAATTTACTTTTTTGCAACTTGTGACCATGGCTTTTTGTCCTCTCTCTGCACATCTTCAAGATGTTCCATCTCCTCTATAGCCCTCCATTAAATGGCTGTAGAGAATACTAAGTCCACCTTCATTTTCTCTTCTCCAGGCTAGTCTAAATCAGTCGAATTCAGCTTCTGCGTTGTGTGTTCCACCTCCCCGACCATCTTAGTGGTATCTGGGAGACTCACTTCAGTCTTTCTTACACTGGGCTACAAATATGACTAGCAGAATATCTATTTAAGAAAATTTGTTCTGAATTTGAGGATTTCACTTCAGTAACTGAATCCAGTCCCTTTGATGTAGTTTGTCACTTGCTGTTACTATCAGAGCCTGTCTATTTTGTCTGTAAAGAATCTTAGCCCTTATCCATCCATATTAGTCTAGATTGCAGACTTAGTCTCACACAGGTCTTTGCAAGTGCATTTCAAACAGAACCCTAAACCAGGAGTCAAATCCACTGTCACACCTTCTTTCCTCTCCTATGTGCAGAAGAGCACACACAAAGAAAGGAATTCCTATTACCTGGTCTGATATAGAACTTAGGTTCCTATACTGGAAGCTTATGTTCTGTATACAGTCCAAAGAAAGAAGGACATTTTCAAAGAAAGCTTAAAGTAGGTACTGTGTTCCCTCTTATTATAATTTTTCCCAGGATCTTTGGGTAGGAACTTGAATTACATGCTCTTACATAGATGGTGATATCTAATAAACCTCATAATTAACGGAGGATTACTATTTTGCCAAATATTTACCAAAAATACAGTAATAGTAATCTCAAAGTTATAAATATTCTGGTTATATAAAAAGAAAAAATATATCAAAATGTGCACTGAAGCAAACAAACAACATTCTGCCATAGAAATATTTTTATCCAGCATGCCACTGATCAAGTATAGAAACTGTATGTTTAACGTCTTCCTCTTTCCAAAGGGCTTTAAACTACTCTTTATGAGGAGAAGTTTGTAAGCATCAGTCTACAGGATACTCCGAGGTTCAAGGATGTGGAAGGACTTTAAGACAAGAATATACTCAATCTGTCACCTTTGGACATGTTAGTTAAGCTAGAAGAGGAGATGATTGACTCACAAGCCCAGTGAGTAAGGTGCCCATGCAACAGGGTCAGAGCTCCAGGTCTCCAATGCCTGCTCCAGTGGCTGCTCAAGACTTACACAATTGCAGAGAGATGATAGTAAACAATGTTCACTTGCATGACGGCTGTGTCACTCTCCAGAGTGATGAGCTTTAAAATCTCTTCAGACAGAAGTAAAATTTAAAGCCAAGATTTCCACATCTTTGGTCTATGCCAGAAACTGGATTGTCAACTGGCAGAGTCCTACCACACTTCTGGCTTGAAAGTCCATCTGAAGAAAACCAGTTATTCACAAAGTCAGTCTCATGCTACTAAATCGCCTGAATGTACCAGTGCTGGATCTATCTACAATTTATATCCCTAATACAGTCTCAGTAGTTAGGTGTTTCCATTGCTTTCCATTCAGTTCCTTCTCTAATTATTTTTTTTAAAATTTTGGTCTTAAAAGCTGGTCTTAAAAGAAAGGGAGGTAGGGAAAAAGCCCCATATCAATAAACCCTGACCTCAAACTCCTTTTCACAAGAAACAGTAGTCTCCTCACACTTCACTGCTTTTACAGCCCTTATTAAGAGAACTGAGAATTCAGTCTATTTGATTTATAATTGGAAATCATAAACTATAACATTCACCTGCTGTTCATATGCACAAATGAAATGATACAAGACAGTTTCATCACTCAGCATAATAATTGGCATGAACCAGCTCTGTTATGCAGTGTTCAGATCCCTAAGGTCCACTAAGAAGTTGCTGTAACTATATGCAGCTGTAGAGGAAAAAAAAAAGAGAAAAACAACACAATATTTTTCATATCACAGTTGTTCTGATTAATTCATTTGGGGGAAGCAGAGAAGTCTGCCTTGGGTTTTATCTTGTGCTACAGACGTTACTGTAAAGTGAAGATGACTCTACTGACATTAAGGTCTCACACAAGCCTGCAAATGATACTAGAGAAGAAACAACTACTGTGTAGCAGCATTCTTTACCAAAAAAAAAAAGGGCCAAAAATGAATGTAAGTGGTCTCATAGTGATCTATCCATCTGGAATGTAAATTGCACTATTGACATTTGGTGCTTGATCACAGAGAAAAGATAGGCTTCTTTTTTTTTGTTTGTTTTTAACCTACAAAACTTTGAAAAATAATCTAGATTAAGTCTCCAACTAATTTTTAATTCTTGCCCAAGAAGAGAAAGGACCCAATTCAGCAGAATACTTAGATATATATATGACTTGAAATATACCACTGAAGTTTATTCATGTTAAAGTTATTGTTGTCCTTTAATATTCCCTATTAAAAACAAAAAAAAAGCAAAAAAAACCCCAAAAACCAAACAAACAAAGAAAAAAACACCCAAAACCCAACAACAACAAACCAAAACCCCAAAACTGTGGCTTCTGTCAGTTGAAACATTGAAAATTCTCATGAAATTTCACTGACCATGCTGCATTCCTGTGACTTATTGTTCCTTAGTAGTGCTTGTGGCTAAGAATGCCATAGAACAGTGCATACAGAAAATAAGGGTATATAAAAAAATAAAACATTTAACCCTCTTTAAGATTTTCTTTTCCCTTCTCCCAGTGCTACTGAAACATAAGAGATTCAAATGATCATTTTTCAAAAATTTCACCATTCGTGGGCTGAAATAGGAAATAGTAGAGAATTTTTGGAATAATGAGATCCTTGGGTGGATGTTTAAAAAAAAGAAAGAGAAGTGTAATTTTGCAGGCAAATGAATGTCTCTGTTGCCTCTCTTAAAATGTATGGGAGATGATGTGATACACCTCGATTCCTCTCTACCATTATCAAAGCTTATTTTTAAGTACATAGTTGTGTCTAGGCAGGTGGGGATTTTTGTGGAACTATGTGTGACTACTCATACATTAAATAGGTGAGTGATTTCCTGGTTTGAAAATTAATAGTATTAGATGTGCGTTTCTTACAGTCATGTGATATGCAAACGTCAGTTAACTTACTGGCTCCTCTCAGTTCCACAAAGAAAAATGCCATTCAGTCCTACAGGAGAAAATTTTTGCCCATAGTTTTAGACTCTATCACTTCGGAAGGAAATAATTTTCTGCTCAAAGATTTCTGTCATGAAAGATATAATACATAGACTTCCTGCATATCAAATAACCATTTCTAAAACTTTGCAAAAGGTTATAGCAAAAATGAAAGCAGAAAAGATAGAGACATAGCAGTGATTCGTGTAAAAGTAAGAAATTATACTTTGGGAAAAAACTCCAATAATATTAAGTGGTGGCATACACTTATGGTATAATGATAGGAGGAACACAAAATAAGTGAACTCATAGATGAAGAGCAAATTGAGCTGACCAAGTACTTTGTCATGCAATTAATATAACTTAAGTGTAAATGCATATGTATTCTTGTAGGTCTATGGAATAGTGTCTACTAAAACTGTAAAATTATTCATGGCATCTTTATATAATTCTAGCTATTTCTTTTGCTAAATGCAGGAAAGTGCTGTCATTTCTGATATCACTCTGTAGTAAGATTAGATAAATAATGACCTTTTTTAACCAACTTATATACCTAAGAAAAATACAAAAGTAAACATAATGATGAATAGCCTTCCCTTTGTTGGAAGGAAATGGCAATGGTTGCTTTTTTTTTATCTGTGTATCTAAACTCAGTCTTGTCTAGTGTCTTGTTTTTGTAAAGCAAAAAAATTGTTCTTGACCTTTCAAACCACTGTGGCAAATGTGCTCTATAACCAGCCGTGGGTCAGTGACACTAGAATAGAAAAGGGGTGACTGTCATTTACAAAGCTGTTTTTCTTTTATGCTTAACACGTTAGTGGTTAAATGCAACTGGTCTGTGACCTGAGGTCTGTATTTTTAAAGGCAGCTGAATAGCTAGACCTAGCAGTCTCAAAAATTATTTTTATATACAGAAGCTTAAGAGAGAAAAAAAACCACTCAGCACAATGACAAGCATTCATTTTTAGAAGAAAACTACATCTATCTTAGGTGACAAAAAGGGGTTCCTTTTTTTTTTGTCCTTGTCTTTTAATCTAAAATACTATATTAAATATGCCCTAAAATATCTACTTTAGAGCTCCTGAAAATAATATACTCTGTAGAAAGATGACATTTGCAATCTTCACAGCTGTTCATAACCCATCTTGACGATATTCGTAATGTTTAATGTCATTTCTACCCAGACCACTCTCACTAACCCCACCTACACTGGGACTTTTTCACCTCAAAATCCAGTAGGCTCTAGGCAGGGATTGGATTGCTTGCTCCTCATCATGATCTAATCCTGTAGGTATCTAAACACACTAGATGTCTTCTCATCTGTTCTGAAGCTTCTCATGACACTTGATTTCATTTGCCTTAATATGCCCAGAGGGACCCTAATCTGTGATGATAGCAGTTCATCTCTCATTTGGAGCTTCACTGTCTTTAGCCTGGATATATGTCAACATCCAGAGATATCCCAGACTTGACAGTGCTTATCGCCAGGATTGGAAAATTTTCATACGTGTGGGTACCTACTGTTTATTAACTCCATATGCAGTGAAATAAAATCCATGCCTAACTTTATAGCTTGGATCACCCTGTGGAGTGACCTTGTATTTTCCCTGCTGACTGGGGGAATTCAGGCATACTTATTTAAGGATCGCTTTTTCTTCTCACAGGTTTTTAGACATCCCACCCAAAACAAAATACGTAATTCTAACATCTTCATGTCTTAAGGTATCTAAACTAGTCATAACAAATCTAGTCCCCCATTTTTACTCTTTATCTCAGGATGGCAATAACTATTGTGCCCAGTGGATGGACAGGGCTCTGAATTCCTTAGTTGCAGGAGGTTCCTTCCAAAGTTTTGTGATAACAAAACTACAAGCAATAATTATTTACAAGGTTCTGCACCTGCATCGGGGCAACCCCTAGTATTAATACAGGCTGGAGGATGAAGGGACTGAGTGCAGTCCTGCTGAGTAAGACTTGGGGGTACTGGTGGATAAAAAATGGAACGTGGCCAGCAGGTCAAGGGAGGTGATTCTTCCCCTCTACTCTGCTCTCATGAAACCCCACTTGGAGTACTGCATCCAGCTCTGGAGCCCCCAAAATAAGAAGGACATGAACCTGTTGGAGTGAGTCCAAAGAAGGGCCACGAAGATGAACAGAGAGCTGGAGATCATCTCTCCTATGAAGGCAGGCTGAGAGAGTTGGGGCTGTTCAGCCTGGAGAAGAGAAGGCTCTGGGGAAATCTTATAGCAGTCTTCCAGTACCTAAAGGGGGCTTATAAGAAACATGAAGACAAACTTTTTAGAAGAGCGTGTTGTGATAGGACAAGAGGAAATGGTTTTAAATTAAAAGAGGGTAGATTTAGATTAGACATAAGGAAAAAATTCTTTATGATGAGGATGGTGAAGCACTGGAATAGGTTGCCCAGAGAAGTGGTGGATGCCCCATCCCTGGAAACATTCAAGGCCAGGCTGGATGGGGCTCTGAGCAACCTGATCTAGTTGAAGATGTCCCTGCTCCTTGCAGGGAGGTTGGACTGGATGACCTTTAAAGGTCCCTTCCAACCCAAATCATTCTATGATTTTAGGCTTTGCTATGACCTCCAGAGAAAGTCTCATTGAATGAGCTTCCCTTGTGTACTACAGCAAAGATGCTATCCATGTGATTCTTCATATGAAGCTGCATTCTTGGTTTCTTCTCCCTTCAGAAAAAAACATTATTTTTCGATCCCACTCCTAAAAAAAAAGACATAACACTTCCAGCCAAGACTGCACAATCCATGAATAAGCACTATTGGTTTAAATCCGCTGGGTTTTTCTAGTATCATTGCAACTATAGGCTCTCAAAGTAGGATCTGATCAAGGACAAAACCTCCTTGTATGTGTAGCTGTCTATGCAAGTGAGAAGATAATGGTAAACAAAAGGTGTTGCAGTTTCCATGTCCATATTCTAGTTACCATAGGTCCAAGGTCTCTAGTTTTCTGCTTCCATTCATCCCCTGAAAAATGTATGTTTTGGAAGGGAGATAACTCCCTAGTATCTCCTGCATAGGAAACACATCAATAGAGATGATCTCTGAATCTCCAGGGCCACACATCTACTGATAAGTATCTCCTGTAAAGAATTTTGGGTGTTGTTTTCCATCCCAGCTTCCTCCGAAAAGAATTATAGCAGAACTACTTCTTCTCCAGAATACCAACCATCTATTCCCAACATCCTTCCTTTGCAACTCAGAAGAAGAGCAATTGCTCTGTACATGTCAGAAGCTGGAGTTTATCCTAAGTTGGAGGACTAAATACAGGAAAACCATTACTTTTTCCTTCTTGTTATATATATTTTTTAATTAAAAGTATGATAACTATGACTTATTTTGCAGAGTGAGGAGATAAAGTAACATTCTGTGTAAAAGAGCATCAAAACTTCACAATCCCAGTTGTCAAACACATTGCAAGGGCTGGAGGGGAATCACAGATTTTCTCTTAGAAACGGTCTCACCTGCTGACATGCTGCTTGTTCCCACTCTCATTAAAACCACTGGGAGTTCTACAGGCCTGGGGGAGGGCACGAATATTCTGTAACTGTGTCCTGCACCATGGTGGTAGAGCCCAAAATATGTAAATATGTCAGGATTTTGAAAAACTAATTTTGATTTTTCTTAATTTTTAAAATTTTATTGTCTAACTTCAGCTTTTAAACATTCACTGGATATCAGGAATTTCATCACTAACAGCTAACATAGCTAATGCATACCAGAAACCTGACACTCTTCCAATTTCCTCAGTTCTCAATTTCTGTCTTTCTAAAAGAATGGATTAAATGGCTTTAGTCCTACTGTATTGTGGGTGTACAACCTTGTATTGTCCACAGGGTTCTTTTGCTGTCCCTACAAAGGCTGAACATGTGAAGCTAAAATCATTCCTGGTGTTATGTCCCTGATTTGAGCAGAGTTGCTCCGAGAACAATTTGGCCTATCATCTTGTAACTACAGTTTAGGAAAACAGTCTCCATTGTTTCTAATATCAGCATGACCACTGAAAGTAAATTTAAGCTAGGGAATTGTGAATTGTGGTGATTTCTCTTAGTTATTGTCCCTGATAAATACTAAGCTATTCTAAGGACATTTGTAAGTCTATTTATTTGTCATTTGATGATTAGGAACAAATAGCATAACTATTAAAAAGCCTCCCCATTGCTAAATGGCTTTTTATATTTTCATTCTGTTTATTTTTTATTGTAATTGTTTCTGTCACTTCTTTTTGTCCAGAAACAATGCCTCTTTATCACAAGTTTTAAAGGTATAAAATAAACCAACCAACCAACTAAACAAAAAACAAACCTACACCAAGCTGTAAATTTCCTAATGGCAAAGGCATCTTTCTCTTCTTTCACTTCCAACATAAGGCTTCTACTTTAAAGGTATGGTACAGTTAGTCTTTAGGTCTTGCTTGTTGGTCTTGATTTTCTTATTTAGGCAGAGTAAACTCAGCGGGATAAATAGATTTCTGGAATGAAATGGGTTCCATCATTTTCCACTAAAATAGAAGACTTCCATGGGATTTATATAAATAAATATGGGGTTTTCTGTGTCTCTTCTAAAGAAATAAAAATTAATTCTATTTGCTAGAAAGCTTAGTTATCTAGCTGTTGTGAAACTGTGAAAGAAATTGGCTTTGTTAGGGTGCTTTCTAGCAATTCATGCTTCAACCTCTAGTTGCACCTCATAAAGGTGGTGGCTTTTCTGTTCCTTTAAGGGTTTTATATTTGTAGGATTGCTATGAATCTAATGTTTTTTCATAGTACAACCAGTTACTTTCCAAGTCGGCTGGCCATTACTGCTGAATTAATTTACTGGTCTGAATCTGCTACTGTCCTTAAAGGAAATGCCATATTCTTATTATATCCTTCCATTATACTAAACATACTACCATCATTTAGGTTATGTCTGGCTTTAATGACATTTAGTGACATTTCCTGTTACTATTACAGTTAGTTATCTCGTCATGGTCCGAGTCTGAATCTTTATATCTCCAGAGTGGTTTTAATAAAATTGTATGGGGATAAGGGGTCTATTAGCACTTCTACATAAGTCTTATGTGAACTGTAATGAAGATCTGCAGAATTTTTCCACTGTCTTATGTATATTTTTTGGACTCATTTATGCAACATCTACCAGTATAATTTTTTTTTGCTATGCAAACCAAATTTAACTGCCCTTCTCTGTAAGTGTAGCCTACCTGAGAGAATATGTTTTTACTATTTGGTAATTTATTTTTTAAAATAGATCTCTTCTAAATTACTAAAAAAAAATCATAGTGTTATGGAAGCAGCAATGACTGTTAAATTCAACAGTGCCTGCCTGCTAGATCCTGTCACATAAAGTCCTATTTGTCATTAAGTCATATTTGTTTACACATACAAGCACACAAACTGTGTGAAACTTTAAAAAGAGAATGCTTTTTGAAAATGTTTGAAAATCTAATAAGTAAGCTCTGAATACCAGGTTCAACTTTGTATTTTTTTTTGTCAAAGTCACTTGAAAGTAAATGAAACAATCAAAATAAGGATGAAAGTTCAACTAGAAAAACTTGGAATTTACTAAGCATCGTTTTCTCTAAACTGCACATGCAAAACAGCTGAGCTATATTTGACTAACTGTAGCTTAGGAATGTCAGTGCTTTATCTCCCTGGAATTCTTTAGCTGCCAGTAGTGGAAGACATAACAGGTCCTGGGGACAGGGCACTGGATTTGTTCTCAAGATACTCTGCCACTATTCCTGGCCTTGCTAATGATCTACTGTATGATACAGAGTAAATTACTCCACCTTGCGTTGTCCCAGTGTCATGAGGATAGCTACATAAAGCATTTTGAGATCTAAAGAACTCTGAGTTATATGCTATTATCATTTATTATTTATTCTCTGCTCTTCTGTGAGAGTTTTTTAAAGACATTATGTGCCAACTAACTTACATTTTTCTGAGGGAAGCAATCCACAGTTGTCTGAAGAGTCAGGCTGTGAGTACAATGAGAGACAGCTTTTTTTTTTTCATCTTGTTTCCATAGAATTCCTACACAGATAAGTTTCCTACATGAAAATTATGAGCTGATCAGGGATCCAAGTGTATGAGTTTCCAACAGGGAAACACAATCTCCCCATTTATTTCTATGCATTTCTAGTGCATCGTCATTCCAGGTTGAATATGAGGTGCTTGGCTAAGATGAAGCCTGTTTGAAGTTCCTTCACACAAACTGCAACAATATGGTAGTGTGCTGACTGATGCACAGTGGAAGCCATCTTCTACCAAGAGCTGACACTGTAAAACCTCTAATTCTGACGATTTTCTCTGTCAGAAATGCGCTGCAAACAGTTTTTTGAAAAAAAAAAACAAACCCACGTTAAAAAATACCTTTACCTTTTGTTTCCAGTGTTATTCCATACTGGATTTTACATCTTCTTTGTTTGGCAGCCCCAGCTGCTGTTTTTATTAGCTTTCCTCAAAAGTTGGCAATAACACCGTGAGGCTCTTTCAGAGCTTTTTCTTCAACTCTTAACGCCCACACAGCTGTAGCAAATGTGATGGGTTCTAGTTGTGTGACAGTTTAGTTAGCAACAGAAACAGTACAAAACTTGGAGGTGTACCAAGAAAAATTTTTGCCTCCATTCTGCTCCCTTTACTGACTTAGATGGTTTTAAAGTGGTACCTGGACTCAAGGATATGCCTCTAAACACCCTCATGCAAGAACTCTTTTTTCTTGTTCTCCATCACCCAGGTCACCATGACATAAAGCCCTCCAAGCAGGGCGTATTACCTTGGGTTTGGCACAATGCTGACTTTGCCTACAGATTTCCCCTTGTTGGAAGGTGGGTTTGGAGTGCTATGAGCATGAGCTTACATCTGACTGCAAATGAGCTGCAAACACCAGCCCCAAAGTTCTGCAAATGGTTGCAGGCAGCCTTGCTGGTAAGGATCCTGGTGAAGGCAATTGCCAAGGGTGGAACTGGGAAACGGTAGGGGACCAGCCTGCCACAACTTGCAGCACTGAGAAATTGTACCAAGTGCTGCTGCTTGCGGGCTGGCAAGCAGAGCAGCTCCAAATCAGGAGGGCAGAAGCAGCTTAACACAGAAATCACTTTGGCACAACTCCTACCAGCATTCACACTGTTGTACCTCATCTTTCTTCCTTGGGAAAACCGCTACTAGCAGCAACAGGTCGCTCAGCTTACAGGCACACCGCAGTCTGGGTTTCTTTGCTGCAGTTATTACCTCTGGTGTCAGCTGCCACTTAATTCCAGTCACGCTGTTTGGTTGTGCTGAAATCCATCATTAATATCTTTAAAGTTTCAAACATTTTCTTTATCCTAATCTCCTAGAAAGTTAAAAAGCAGCCAAGAAAATGAAACATGCTACTGCTCTTTCATAATAGCTGCAGCTCTAGCATTTCCTGAAAGTTTGTTCTCATAATTTAAGAGACAATATTTAAAAAGGGTAGAAGGGGAGAGGATGGATGAGAAAAGGCTTGCAAGAGAGAATAACGATTTTGCAAGTAGTAAGTAGATCAGATATATAAAGAATTGATGTTACCAGAAAAATTTATTACTTGTTCTGTTATAGAGGCAGAATTATAGAAGTAACAGATAAGAGAAAATAACAAATGTTATATATTTCAGGAAAGATTTAATATCACTGACAAAAGGCTAGAGTGGGAATACGGCTACGAGACCAGATATTGAAAGTTACTGTTAATTCCAAAGTGGTATCACTTTTTCAGAAGTTTCATGGCCAATAGTCCTCATTAAAAAAAAAAAAAAAAA
>JAAGAY010000488.1:0-10939 GCA_011801015.1 Ardeotis arabs | reverse complement strand
GATGGATCTTCTGTCCTTGTTTTTTTTTTTTTTTTTTTACCTTCCATCTGTTCTCTGTTTTCTCAGCTTCCCAAGAAAGTCATAAATAATTCTGCTTGGCAGCATGGCATAACACTGCAAAGCTGTGCTCGTCTGGGGTCTCTGCCCTCAAATCCATCTTTCTGAATTTCCCGGGGTTGATCTTTCTGCCGCCCCGAGTGATTTCAAATTGCCGTGTGTCTCAGGCAGTCACGCCGCGATTGATGGCGGGTTTGAACCGCTCTGCAGTGTGTGGGGGGAATTTCACCTGCGGCGGAGCGCGTCAGACGCGCAGTGCGACGCGTCGGGTGAAGGAAGGGAGGTGTCCCGTCCCGGAGGTCACTGCAGAAACATACACGTTTCTACGACTTTTTCCCCCCAGTGTCACCCAGTACTTTAAAATTAAACCTACGTTAAGATCAGAACTAAATATATCCTGCTAATTTTTATTTAAATTAAACTGTTGAAGCAGCCCATAGGTGTTGTCCTAGGTTAAGGACGAAAGTTGCTAAATACGGGGAAGTGAAATACCGTAGGTATTGCTCCCTTTACCAGAAGGTGGGTTACATCTCCTTGTGTATCAGTATTAATTTAATGGTAATTAAACAAAAAACCCACTGGTTTTCTGCTTTTTAAATGAATGGTAACATTCATCCAACAGCTGCTTGGTTTTAACTGTCTGTAAAAACAAAGTTAACTTTCAAATCACAAGAAGAGCTGTTGCTGCCGATAAAACCTCAGAATCATCAACCCGCTGCCCGCGCAGCGCGTTCACGCCGATCTCTCTCGTTTCCCCCAGCACACGCTCATCGTCGCAGACGCTGAAAATCTCCTGAAGGCCCCCACCATCGTGGGGAGAGCGGCGCTGAACCCCATCCTTTTCCGAGGAGTGGGGTAAGCGACCTGCGGCGTGGGCAGGGAGGAGGGGCGGTGGCTGGCGCTGGGGAAGCAACACAAAATGCCGGTGGTGCTGCGAGGTGGGCGCGGGGTCAGCCAGCTGTGACCCTCCACGCGAGCAGCGGATAACAGTAGGAAGAGAACACCCAGAGGGCCGGAGCTGCTGCCTCAGGAGTGTTTCTTAACGTCAATTAGTGAAGCTTGACCGTGTATCTTGAGGGAAGATTTCACTTCTCGGCGTGTGCGGTTGTCTCACCGCGTCCGGAGGGTCGAGGGGGTCTGCGCCATTGCGTTGGCGGCTGCGCCTCGCTCTGGGTGTGGGGGGCCCTGGGGGTCTTGGTGCTGCTCACCGTGCCTCTCCCTGCAAGGATGGTGGCTGATCCCGACAACCCCCTGGTGCTGGACATCCTGACCGGCTCCTCCACCTCTTACTCCTTCTTCCCAGACAAGCCCATTACTCAGGTACGCTCGCCGGCTCTCCTCCTCTGAGCTGCACTGCTCCGATTCAGCCCCTCGCGTTTCAGCAGCTGGGAAAAACCCTGGAGTGTTTCACCTGCTGACCGCTTTTGGAAGCGTCGGGCTGTCGTCTGCTTTCTGACGCTGCCCTGGGAATCTTGCTCTTTGCTTTCTGTGGCTGGGAACACGTCCGGCGTGAGGGATGCTTTGGAAGAAAGGCCGGCCTGGATCACAGCGTGTCTCCTGCTGTCGTTCCAGTCGGAGAGGGCAGAGGCTGTGAATCCCATTCCTGGTTATTCTGAGCTTCTTGGCTTCTGTTTAGTTGCAGACTGTGCTGGCTACAGTCAGACTGTTGCACCCTGCAGCAGAGATTAATTCTCCTTTAATCATCCCTGAATTGGCTACGCGCTCTGCTTAAACGCTTTTTTTTCTCAGTACCCTCACGCGGTCGGGAAGAACACCCTTCTGATCGCGGGACTCCAGGCCCGGAACAACGCCCGCGTTGTTTTCAGCGGTTCCTTGGATTTCTTCAGCGATGCCTTCTTCAATTCCGCTGTGCAGAAAGCTACTCCTGGCTCCAAGAGGTACGCTGGCTTCCAGGTGTCTCTGGCTGCGGAATGTGCGCGGAGCAGTTTGGTCCAGAAAATCCTGGGAAACAGGCAAAAATTATTCGTGTTACGGGAGACAGCAGAAAGCTGGAATTAAATCGGGGGTGACGCGTTCCTTTGGTGTCGTGGAACAAAGCCCTCCTTTCACCCCCGCCGGCATTTGTTGCTTCCTCCTCCATCGCTGGTTTGGGTTTTGGCAGGCGGCGGATTTATCCGCGCGGCTGCCACCCTGTCTGAACCCTCCTTCGGCCGTAGGTACTCGCAGACGGGCAATTACGAGCTGGCGGTTGCCCTGTCCCGCTGGGTGTTCAAGGAGGAGGGCGTGCTGCGCGTGGGAGCCGTGTCGCACCACCGCGTGGGGGAACTCGCGCCTCCCAGCGCCTACACCGTCACCGATCTCGTGGTACGGCTGCGTGCGGCGGGGGGGCTGCTTCGGAGAAGGAGCTGGGGAAAACGTGACCGCGGGTGGCGGTTCGTTTTCAGGCGTCGCTCGTTAACGCCCCGCCTGGCGGGTCGGTTCCAGGAGTACAGCATTGTCATCGAAAAGCTGTCTGACGGCACCTGGGTCCCCTTCGACGGAGACGACATTCAGCTGGAGTTCGTGCGCATCGACCCCTTCGTGCGCACCTTCCTGCAGAGGAGCGGTAGGTTTCCCCGCCTCGGGGGGGGTCTTTCCGCCCCTCGGCTTCCGGGCCTTCTCCCGGCACCTGAGCGTCGGCGCCGCCTCTTTTCGCAGGCGGCAAATACAGCGTGCGGTTCAAGCTGCCCGACGTCTACGGCGTCTTTCAGTTCAAAGTGGATTACAACCGGCTGGGGTACACCCACCTCTACTCCTCCACCCAGGTGAGCGCCGGGGGGCGGTCGCCCCCAGAGGGAGGGGGCCGGGCCGCGCCCGCTCACGGGGCCGCGCTCTCCCCTCCCAGGTGTCCGTGCGTCCCCTCCAGCACACGCAGTACGAGCGCTTCATCCCCTCGGCCTACCCCTACTACGCCGGCGCCTTCTCCATGATGGCCGGGCTCTTCCTCTTCAGCATCGTCTTCCTGCACATGAAGGAGAAGGAGAAATGCGACTGAGCGCCGCGCGCGAGGAAGGAGCCGCTCCGCGGCGGGCAGCGCCGGCCCGGGCTGCGGGCGGTGAGGACTGGTGGTGCCCGACGGGCCGTGGGTTTGCGTATGACGTCTTGTTTTTACACGTGAGGGGATTAATAAGAAAGGAAATTAAATTTCTGAGGGGAAGCGTGTCGCCGAAGCGCCTGCGGAGGCGACCCGTGACGCCCCGAAGAGCTCGCCGTGGCCCCGTCCGCACAATAAAGTCTGTTCCTCCTGCGTCCCAGCGAAGTGGTCACCGCCCGCCTTTCAGCTGCTGCCCCCACCTGTCCCCATGTCCCGGGGTGTCCCCGTACCCCCTCGCGGGGCGTCCGTGGGGTGGGCTGGGAGGGGACAGTTGGACGGCGCCAAGCACGGAGGGGCTTGGGGCCCCCCAAAAAGCAGCCCCCAGAGGGGTCCAGGGTGTCTCCAAAGGCACGCTGAGGGTGACAGGGCACCCCAAAAGCCCCGCTGTGCCCCAAAAAGCAAACGGGTGGGCTCGGGGACGCCCTGGAACGCACTCCGAGGGGCCTGGGGAGGGAAATCAGCCGGAAGATGGGGTCCAAAAAAGGGGTGAGGCAGGGGAGCCGGGGCGTGGCAGGGTGGGGGACAGAGCGAAGCGTTTTGGGGCGGAAGGCGGGGAGATGGCGCTGGGCTCTCCTCCCGCCCTGCCCGGAGAGGCGAACGCAAGGGGTGAGTAAGGGGCTGGGGCTTTTGGGGCGCATTTGGGGTGCGGGGACCCCCCCCACCCCGGGCACGGCCGCTCCCGCCTGCCGCCGCTGGGAGAGGGCGGTGCCCCCTCCGCCACGGGGCCCACTGATTGGTCGAGCGGCTATGATTGACGGCCGGTGCCTGACCCGGCGGGGCGGGCGCTTTGCGACGGAGGCGCTTGACGGCGGCGGCGGCACTTGGCGGCGGCGGGCGCCGGTGGCGGCGGCGGCGGGTCGGCCATGCTGCTCACCGTGTTCTGCCTGCGCCGCGACCGCAGCGAGCTCACCTTCTCGCTGCAGGTGGACGCCGACTTCGAACTGCAAAACTTCCGGGCTCTCTGCGAGCTGGAATCCGGTATCCCGGCGGCCGAGAGCCAGGTCAGGCCCTGCCCACCGGCCGCCCTCCCGAGGACCCCCGGGAGGGCCCGGTCGCTATCTCCCACCCCCGGGTTGGGGTCCCCCGCGCTGTGTCCCCCCTTCAGCCCCCGGCGCCTCCGCCCCGCCGGATCCCGGAGTTTGGGGGGTTATTTTGGGGCCGACCTTTCGGTTTTGGGGAGAAACGCGTCCCTTTTCCCTTCAAAATCCTCCCCTTCCCCTCGGGAGAGGGCTCCGGCTCCCCGGGATGGCTCGATGGCTTCGCGGCGTCCCTCCGGGCAGGGCTCGGTCTCGTCCCGCGGTGGAGCTGAAAGGGAGAAGAAGACGTTTGCTGGTTGAGTTGTGAGAGGAACGTGGTGTTCGAACGGGGAAGGACGTGGAGCGAGAGGAGCGGGGAAGGTGGCGGCCCGGGGTCTGCTCGAACCCCCGAGCGGGGGGGTCTGCTCGAACCCCCGGGAACGGGGCCGAGATGCTCCGGAAAGGGTTTATTTACAGATCAAATTCCGTGTCTGGGGCGGGGAGGGCAGATTGAGGCTTTTCCCCCCTTTTTTTTTTTTTCTTACAGGTGCGGGGACAAAACAGCCTGTCCGCTTGGTTTTCCCCTCAAAGATCCCCCTCCGCCCCAATTCGGGACTCGCGTCCCAAAACACGCGCGGGGGGGCGGCTCCCGCCCGTCTGTCCCTGCGCCTGGGCTTTACTCACTGGTTTGGGTTCAGTCCTGCTTTTTTTTTTTTCTCTCCAATTTTTATCTGTTTATCCAGCGTTGCTGGGCAGGGCGCTGGCAGAGTTTGCAGAGTTTTGTGGTGATGGCTGTTGCTTCCCAAGCCTTTTCAGGGTTTAAATTAATAAAATATTTTTCCAGTCAAGCGAATATTAGTCAGCGACGGAAAACTGCTGAGCCGGCAGCCCTTGAGGTGTTCCCTCGCCGAGCAGGTTCCCGGCGCCTTGGCCGCGGCGTTTGGCCTCCAGGGAGCCTTTTGTTTTGGGATGTGAAGTTGGTTTTGAGGGGGAGGTGGTCCCCAAAGCGGGGGTAGAAATCAAGGTGAGGTAGATTTTCCTTTAGTGGAAAAAACCTTTTGATTTTTGGCAGAAGGAGAGAAACCACCTCATATAAAGGTTCCCATCTGCTGCGCTCCGGCACCCGCCCTGTGTCGGTGTCCCAGCCACCAGCGAGGCACCCAAATTCCCCGCCGCAATGGGGCAGCCTCCGCGTGAGGGACTCTGTGGCTTCGACATCTCTGGGCGCGTGCAGCGTGAACTCCTCGTCGTCGGCGTTGTCCCCCTCGCGCCAGGGGAACGCGCCGGCTCTGGGTTTGCTTTGGGAGGACGAGGGGTCACGGACTCTTCCGCTCGTGCTGTGCGGGGAGTCCCCTTCCTTTGCAGGTGAGCTGCTGCGGAGTTTTGCCGTTTCCTCGGCCGCAGTAACAGGGCGCAGCGCTGTGCTTTTTGCAGCCACCTCTGCTCCCTCCTGCTCGCCCATCTGCCGCTTATGCTTCGTTTTGCTTCCTTTTTTTTAGTGTTTTCGAGCCACGTGTGCATTGTTCCTTTCTCTCCTGTTCCTGCCCAGTGTTTGTGAAGTGCTTTGAGGACCGTCAGTGGGGACAAGCTATAAAAATACGAGTTATCGGTGAAGCGGCTTGTGTAGAAGAACTTTGTGTCCTTAAACTCCACAAAAGGCAGGATTCCGTTGACCAGACTTGGCGGTTCGTTGCCTTCTTCCCTGCTGTTTTGCCATAAGCAAGGCGCGCGTTGCGTTGAAGGCGTCACGTTGGCACAGAGACGGGGTGAATTTAGTAGTAAGAGTCGTGCGGGGTGGAGCGCACCACAGCTGTGCGTGGAGCAGGGTTGATCCCGGCCTTACTCCCCGCTGTGCCTGTGAAATCAATTCCGGGTGCTGCAGGCTGGGGTGGGGGTAGCAGGGGGCGGCGAGGTTTCCGAGGGGGGGCTGCGGTCGCGAGGCAGGGAGGGCGGTGTGAGATAACGGGGGCGGCTGCTGCGCGCTGCGGTCACGAGAGGAGCTGGGCGAGGAGAGGGGAAATAATTCGGCTGGCTGCGGTCTCCTCCACGCGTCGGGGCGGTGGCTGCTCTGAGAGGGGCCAGGGAGGCTCTCGGCAGAGCCGCGTTCTGCTGGCAGCACTGCCATTTCCTGCAGTTCGCTTTCTTTGCGTGCCGTGCGTTTCCTGTCCTTGGCCGCGTCCAGGAATATTTAACGGGTTCTGGTCCGGGTTGATCTCTGGTTGCTGGTGGGGTCTGGCACTCTTAATGGTGGTTCCGTGCTCCGTGAGGAGGTTCTGCGCTACGGCACGCGCGTGAAATCCAGCCGTTGTGTGGAATCGGTGCCTGCGTCCCTGCCCGGGTCGCCTCCAGAAAAGCCCGTGTCCAGGGCTTGGCTGGGGCACAAGCTCACTTACAGAAACCACTACAAAGCAGATAAGGGAGACGCAGCAGAACGAGATCCGTTTGTTTTAACGGCAGGGCAGGATGCGTCAGACGCGCGGTAACGCGTGCGGAGCCAGTGCCGGGCGCTCGGTTCGTTGTCTGAGGCGTTAGGGCCGAACGCTCGTGAATCCCATCCCAGCCAGACGCCAGCGGCAAAGCCTCACTCGGAGCGATGAACCTGTCTCTCCCAGAGCGTCTGCGCAGGAAAACTGCCGTCTCCACTTGTGCGTGCAGCTCACATTTACTCCAAGCTCGCTGTCTCTGTGGGCAGTGCTGTTACTGGGTCAGGCTGAGCCGGGGCGCGGCCGGGAACGTGAGGGGATGCGCTGGGCTCTTCCCATCGCACGCTCACCCTCGTTACGCTGGCAGTGTCCGGCAAACCGTCGGAGGAGGGAGCCAGTGCCTTCCTGCGGCTTGCAAAGGGGCGCGTTTGCCGAGGAGGGGACCCGGTCTGGGGCGGCACTGCTGAGGTGGTTACGCGTGTCGTTAATGAGACGGTAGGAAGCTCGTGCTCGTTTCTCATCGCGCGTTTCTCTAATTCCGATGGCTCCGATCGCTGTCGTACGTGGTTCGTACTGTTTTTGCTTTTCTGTCTTGTCTGACTTTGGCCCCGCTGCCCGGAGAGTGCATCGGTGGGATTCTCTCTGATATTTCGGAGTCGCTGCAGTACGCAGTGAGAGTCTGTAGCGTCTTGCAGACTTTAAGATGTGTAGTAATTGGGGTTTTCTTGGCTCTTCTTTTTGGATCTGCTGCTTGCGATGGCATCGGGCAGGGCCGCAGCCCATCCAGGCAAGGGCTGCGAAAGCTGCTCGCACGCGGCTTTGCCAGTCCCGACCTGCGCCAAACCTGTTACTGCTGAACCGGCCGTTTCCAGACCCGGAGACGCAGCCTTGCTGAGCAAGGTGGTGAAGGCGGCTTCGACCGTGTGCCCGAGGGGTTTGGGCCGAGTGCTCTGGTGTTTCTGGCTTTGAACCGATCTGCCCAGTCTTGTTGTGCTCCGACGAAGGCGCAGAAACCTTCATGTTTAGCAGGTACCGTTTCTGGGAACTTTTATTCCCGTAGCGCACGTCTTTATTTTATTTCTTTTGCGTCCCTGTGAGGTAGGCCGTCTGTAGGTACTGCAGGTCTAGCGCTAACCGAACTGTTCCCCTGGTGATTATTTGTTTATCTCCGCGGGGCGTTTGTTTAGTCTGCAGACCCCTTGTTAAGTCAGGCGATTGTAATAGAAAATGATGTAACGTCATGTTTTATAGTCAAAAGGAGTTAATTCCCCGCCGCGGACTGACGGCAGTCTCGGGAGCGGTGTCTTTGGGTGCTGAGCCTTCGAGTCTGGATAGAGTGACATCATGGAAGCGAACTGGGAATGGCTGAGCTCGTCACCGAGATCCCTGTAAAACCGGTTGTTCTGGGGAACGTGTTGTGGGAAAAGGCAGAGCTTGTAGGCGTTGGACTGGATCACCCATGGACCGATCCTGCTGGACGCTGCCCGCGTGCGTGCGGGCGGTCCTTGGTCAACAGGCGGAGATAACGCTGCGGAAGACGGCTGTGACTGGAGTCATCACAGAGAGTGGGTTTTGTGTGGCCAGCAGCCCTGGTGCAAGGCTTGCTTTCTGTTAAAAGTCTCCGCCTCTAATTAAGAGAGACCGGCCCTTCTCAGAGGTGCTGGGTTTCGAGAAAGCGGTGCTGGGTTCCGCGAGACCAGCGCTGTGGTGCTGTCCAGCCGCTCGCGTGTTGAGCTCTTCCGGTGCCTGAGGTAGAGGTGCTTGGGCGGGGCCCGCCCGTGCCTGCCGCGAGAACTGCACGCCTCCCTGCTGGCGCGCGAGATGGGCCCAGAGGATTTGCTGGAACGCTTTCCTAACAAAATAACACTTTTTTAAAAAGTAAGACGATGTCTGCTTTGTCACGCGTGGTGTTTTTCGTTGCACTCTCTCCGTGAACAGATCGTCTATGCGGAGCGGCCTCTGACTGACAACAACAGATCTTTGGCCTCCTATGGCTTGAAAGACGGGGACGTGGTGATTTTGCGACAGAAAGAAACCGTCGAGCCGCGGCCCTCCATCCGTTTCCCAGGTGAGAAAGGGTTTGTGCTAACTTCTGCTCCGAGCGTGAGAAGATCTCCGTGTTTATCAAGCCCAGCTCCATCTCTTGTCAGTCTCCTTTAGCACCTTGCTAGGCAGAACGCTTAGGAAGGGAGGGCGGCCAGCGATGAGGCAGGGGGCTTTTAGAAGTGGCTGAAGGGCTGGTTATTTCGTGCGGGGTTTATTCCAAGGACGTGTACGCCGTTTGGCTGTTCTTTTGGGGAAAGGCAGAGAAAGCGAGGAAGGTAACTGGTTCGGAGCAGCGGTTTTTGTAAAGGCGTGTGAATTTTCACGTGACCGCTTCCCGCTCGGTGTAGCGGCACAAGAAAATGCAGTGATTCCTAGCAAATCCCTGTCATGCAGCACCGCTGGGGAAGAAGGTACCGCTGGCTGAGAGGGCGTGGGAGCGCTGCTTGAGGTCCTCGTCCTCCTGCCCCAGCCGGAGGATCGGTACCTGCAATGCAGGGCTGCAGAAATGTGATTTTATTTCCCCCCTGCTTTTTGTAATCCGAGAGATTCGGAAGTGCCTTAGAGACGCTGGGTTTAGCCTTTTCCCTCCGCGTGGTATTCACATTTGTGAAGCTGGAAATAACTAGTCTGCGATTCCGTCGGTGCGTTTCAGGGGATAAAAAGCGGGCCAGGTAGAAGGCTAGACCGGTTACGTAAATACACGCCAGCATTCCTAACCCAGTGACCCGAGCGCGTCGCTGTGCTTTTGACATGAATCCGGTCTAATACTGTAGCGTTAAGAGCAGCTCATCCTCCCCGCGGTTTTCCCACTGTGTTTTTCAAGGAGAATTGTCAACATGAAGCGCCGACACCTCTGACCTCCCTTTTTCCCCTGCAGGTCTGCCGAGGATAGACTTCAGCAGCATCGCGGTTCCCGGGACGTCCGCTCAGCAGCACCAGCCACCAGCACAGCGCCTTCGCCCGTCGCCTCCCGACGCGCCTTCGTTCCCTCAGGGCCTGGACAACCCGGCGCTGCTACGGGAGATGTTGCTCGCGAATCCCCACGAGCTGTCCCTGCTGAAGGAGCGCAATCCGCCCTTGGCGGAAGCGTTGCTCAGTGGAGACCTCGGTAAGTTGGGTTTTTAATCTGCGCGAGGTGGTTTTAAATCTGTTTGAGCTCAGTTCTAATAAAAGGCAGCCACTGGTTTTTAACTAGCCGGGCTGTTCACTGCCAGCTCATCGATGATGCCGATAAAAGGTGCCGGTTGGGAACGCTCAAGGCAGAGTTCCTCTCCTAACAAGGCCGTTTCTGGCAAGTTGGGCGTGTTTCTCCTGCTTGGCTTTTTAATATCCTCTGTCCCCTACTTCGAGATGCCAGATGCACAGATAAGTTGAGTTTCTGTGCTTCTACACCTCTGCAAGACGTTGCGTTAGGAAATAAATCCTGTCGGGTTTGGGGAAATGAATGAAGAGGAGGAGCTTCTAGCACAAGACTTTCCACTTCCAAGGCTACATCCGAGTGATTTCTCTCGCTCAAAGGAAGCTGGAAGGGAACTCACATAGATCTTGTCAGCCCGTTTCATTTTTAATTCTGACTTCAGCTCACATGCAGAGTTAAACCCACGTCCTTTGCGCTTTCAAGCTTTTTCCTGCCTCTTGTGGGCACCGCGCCTGTAGTGCAGGAAGGACGTTTTTCCCGTCACCTTGAGAAGACGTGCTGCTGTTGGCAGGAGAAACGGGGGTTAAGCCCAAGACAGCCAGACCCGGCTCACCTGCTGCTCTGTCCTGTCTTGTGCACGTTAAATACGGCTCCAGGTGTGCGTTTGCAGTCCCAGCTCACCGCAGTGGGCTGTCAGAAGGCGTGGGGCTTGGTCTGGTTCTGTTCTCATCGTTCTGTGCCGCTGCTGTCGCGGCCTGGGCACCGATCCAGTTCGGCTCCGGCTCTGATGCCCAGACACACACACAGTTCCGTGCCATGTGACTGTGCTGGATGCACTGCAAGCACTTGAGAAGGCACCTGCTGTGCAGAGGCCTAATTTAAAAAAACAAACAAGAAAACATACCCAGCGCCTTCCTGAACGTGGAGCGGCCTTGGAGCCAGAGAGCTTCTTCATGGGAGCTGCGTTTCTGGAAGCAAACCCACGACCTTCGGTGTTTACAGAACTCCATTTATTGCCAAGTCCTTTAGGGAACGTACGCGATCACATCCAAGTAATAAAAAATAGGCAGAGGCCATCCAAAAAGTGGGGATCTAAAATCTGTGTCCCTAAAACGCGCACCTAGACTTTGTGAAGCAGGTGTCCCACCTAGGACCTCCTTATTTC
>JAAGAY010000487.1:0-37334 GCA_011801015.1 Ardeotis arabs | reverse complement strand
ACAAAAAATACATAAAAAAAAAAAAAAAAAAAAAAAATATAAATAAACAAAAAAAAAAAAAAAAAAAAAAAAAAAGAGCAGTATAGCCTTCTCATTTCCTGGCTTCGAGCTTTAAGAACAAGTTGTGCAAGCGATTTCCTCCATTTCCTAATTTAGTTAAGTAAGTTGCAAAGCTTGGGTTTAATTTAAACTCAGAAGGCATGGCTACATCTACAAATGACATGGTTTCCCCTAAAAAAGAAGGGAAAAGTAATAATGTCCTAAGGAGAAGGCTAGGGATTTTGTTTGCTTACCCACTTTTTTCTTTTAAATCTATCAGAAAAGTTAATTTTGTGTTCCAGCTAAAGCTGTTGTATCTGAAGATATTTATTATAGTCACCTTGCTGCTTTCCCGTGGGCGTGGAGGGAGGAATATTGGTGTAAACTGAGGGGGAATGTGACTTTACCCTAGTGAAAATCAGCATCAGTTCCAGATAGCGCTCTGAATCCCTCAGCATATTAATGTGTGGGAACATTCACCCAAATAGAAATAAATAAAAGTTTATTGAAATACGAAACTGCAAATAGAAATGGCTGGTTTAGGCCCTTTGCAGCAATTACAGAGGAGACATGCATTTCCTAGCTTTTATATGCAACTAAAAAGATATTTTAATAGATTTTTATAATTATTTACTCAGGGAAATCTCAGCTTAGATGCAGTATCTGTTCTCCTTTTCCTTCTCTTTCCAAACCCCAGAGCAGAAGACTCTTCTTGTTTCTTACTCAGTTTCTAGTTAGGAGCTAGAAGAAAGGCAGACGATCCTCTTAAGTTCACCAGTCACCAAGCCAACATCACCCATCAACTTAGGAGACCCTCGTTGCCAAGGCTACTTTAATGTCATCCCTTCACGTTACATTGCCTTTAGAGCCATCAAATCTAGGAAGGGACTAGGAGAGGATGGTGCATGGTGGCCAGAGGCACCAGCTGCGTTTAAGGGCAGCGGGACAGGGTGGGGTACGCTGCCAGGAGCCAGCAGGGACGGGGTCTTTTGGAGCTGCAGGAAGAAGGAAAAAAAATGTGGGCTGACGGGACAAGATTAGGAATGAAGGGCCACTTTTTGGCAAGTGCTGGGCAGGGATCACGTCTGTCTGGGGGAGATTACAGTTGGAACAGGCAGAGAGGAGCAGGAAGAAACAAAGGCACGAGGAATGCTAAGGGCTGAACCAGGACAACGCACATCACTGCTAGAGCTTGAAAAGTGGCCTGGAAATCCTAATGCAGCAGCTGCCACTGGTATCTCCCGGTGAGGAGCTGTACCAGCCATGTATCGCCTGGGGACCAGACACCAAAAATCAATCTTCAGCGCACGGTCAGCGGGGAACGCTGGATCCTGCTCTCACGCTCTAACGCCTGGGCCGCGCTGCTTCTCCAAGCCCAAGGTTTGGGTTTACAAAAAAGGAGTTCCCGTGATACATGCCTTCTTTCATCAGAGCTGCTGCTCGGGGAGGAGTTAAAGAAGCAAGAGATGCAGCATAAGGGCTCTCCAGGTTTGAGCCCAGCTGCACCGCACAGATAGTTTTAAAATACCTATCTAGGTGCCTACCGTGTACCTTCATCTTATTAGACTGAGCCAAGCCAAGCTGAGTTCTCAAGACAGTTAATTTCATAATTCCCTCATTTCATGGGTGAATTTCATGCGTAGAAAAGCAAAGAGTTAGTGCTATGAGTGTGCTTTGCAGGTAGGTATAAGACCAAATGAGATCTGGATGGAAGACACCTCCTTCCATGAAAAATGTCAAGTTATTTTTAAATTTTTAAGGGGAAAAAAAACTTCATTCCTTCTTCCTGGAGGGTCAAATATTTTATTAAAAAGTCAGGAAAATAAATTCTTAGAAAAAGAGTGGGTTTATGTTTCTACTTCAAGAAAAGTTTAATAACTTTTTATTCACGCTCTTCTCCTGTCCCTCTGCTCAGGGACAAAAGTGCCTCCGTCCCCAGGCCCACCACCTGCAGAAGGCAATCCCTCCAACGGGGTCTGGGCTTACCAATTGCTTAGTGAGTTAGCCCCACCAGACATACCCAAGGTGGCTTTGCAGATGTTTAGGAAGAGTGGGCATTATGAAGATTGAGGTACAGATAGCCACAAGCTCTCATCATTGATGCAGGAGCCCTGCACCCATGCCACTCGCCTCCACCTGCACCCTTGTTATCTGTTCATGGTAATGACGGGGTGAAATGGCTGCCGAGCTGCAAAAAAATCCAGCTAACTGCATTCAGTGCAAACTTCAAACAAGCAGCCTTTCAAACTCGATAATATTTCAGGGGCCATTAATCACAGACAGCTCACTGCTACCGCAGGTGACTACGGGTTAATAAAAAGGGGCTTGAAATCAAACCTGAAAGTGAAGTGTGATGAGAAGGAAACACTCCCTCTCCTCCTCGGGCGGCAGAAGCTGAGCAGTTTTCATTCCTGAACCGCATGCACTTCTGATCACCAAAGCACCCGACCTCCCATTCCCTTCTGCCAGGATGGGGCTGGCACTGTGTCCCACACACCCTTCACTCCTGTCTCTGCTCTCAAACGTCTTTGCATCCAAAGGAGATATAGTCCCCAGCACTGAGGCTTCCTCTTCTAGTTTTGTAGCTGTCGGACAAGACCAGGGGCCTGGTTTACATTTCCCTGCCTTACTGTGGTCATATCTCTCCATCCAGAAGGTCTTCCAGTGCTCATGATGCTCAAGCCCCACAGACTGTGAACAGCTGGCTGGAGATGTCATAGAACCAAAGAATCACGGAATGGTTTAGGTGGGAAGGGACCATTAAAGCCCATCCACTCCAACCCCCCTGCAAGGAGCAGGGACATCTCCAACCAGATCAGGTTGCTCAGAGCCCCATCCAACCTGGCCTTGAATGTTTCCAGGGATGGGGCATCCACTACCTCTCTGGGCAACCTGGGCCACTGTTCTACCACCCTCAGTGTACAAAATTTCTTCCTTATATCCAGTCTCAATCCACCTCCCTCTATTTTAAAACCATTACCCCTCGTCCTATCACAACATCTCCTCTTCTCCTTGCCTCTCCCTCCAGCCACAAACCTGCCCTTCTCCCAGCTAATGTACGTTTGCATATTTATTCAATTTCAAGCAGCTCTTTGTCTTCTTTCACATTCATAGGGAAAGGGGTCACCAGGGGAAAGACAGAGATTGTCCGTGGGGAGCATGACCCAAGCAGGAGCCGTCCGTGTCCCCCAGCCAGTGCTGGCTGGCTGGCCAGCCTGCAGAAGAAGCAGGGAGAGATGACAAACGGGGACAGGGTGTGTGTGTCTGTGTGTGTGTCAGCTCGCATTTGTTTCATTGGGAACTGAGGAAGAGAGGAATTGAGAGGAAGGGAAAAAATACATCAGTGGGAGGAAAAAAAAAACCAGATAATAAAAAAATAAGTGCAAGTGACTGAGAGAGCACATGCGGGAGAGATGGCTCTTCTGAAGAGCATGGACTCTAATCTCGTTACCGACTTCGGTTTGGGAGGCTGATATACCCCTGAGGACAGGTTGACATTTTGATGCTCCTGGTTAGGGAAAACATGAACTGGGGGAAGCTGCATTAACAAGCAAATAAATTTATGGCTGGCTGGCACCAAAATGAATCTCGCTGTTTGTCAGCAGCGTTTCCCCAGTGATATATGGACAGGGTGAGTTCCTGGTGAAGCATCCCTTGTTCTCCCCGTCGGAGCCAGCGCTTGGTGGCAAGGGAGAGGGAAGGGCGTGGGATTTCCACCGCTCCCACCATGCCAGGGAATGGGACTGAATAAGACCATCTCAAGGTGAAAACTCCGGCCAGTGACAGGGTATTTTGTGAGGTGCACCACTGCTGACCCGGCACCCGGGTGCGATGTACCAGCCAGGGAAGTGTCATCACCGCTGAAACGAGACATCTCTGATTTACAGCAAAAGTCCAAGTGCCTGTGATTTCAAGTGGGCTCGCCATACTCACAGGAGAACAAAAATAAAACTCTCACAGCATCTGCACAAGAGGATGCATTAGAGGAGCATCCTGAGAGATGGGCACGAGGGGCTCCTGGAAGATCTTGGGGAGTCACTGGGACTCATCCTGCCATTGTTTTGTGGGCTCACACATCCCACAGAGGGCTGAGAGGGGGTTTGGGTGCTTTGGGGTCTCTCAGGGGAGAGGCGTCTCCAGGGCAGGAGCGTCTTTTCAAGAGGGGAATCAGTGTTCAGGAGGGAGAATAGCATTGGTTTGTAAATCCTTGGTTTTCTGCTCAGGTGGGCTTCTGTGTCTTGAAAAATAAAACTTCAGAGGGTCTGACATCTTTACACAGCAGACAGGGGAAAAAAAAAAAAAAAACCAAACCAAAAAGCTATGAAAGTTGGACTGTCTCCACTCCCCCTCCAGCAAAGGAAACCTTTTGCTCTCAAACCTTCCTCCAAGGCACCTTGCACAGAACAAGGGTGTCAATCACAGGGTTTTGTCTCGCTCTTTTAGAATCCAGATCAAAACTCACTGCAGATAAAACTCTTTTCACAGACATCTGTGCCTTTTTTTCACTGCACTTTTGTTTTCCATTTAGGAATACGATTGAATTAAACCTCCTAACCTCTCCACAAGGGAGAACGAGAGGAACAGCGAGTACTGAACTGTCTCCGCACGCTTCGGGGAGAGAGCCTGGCAGCAACTGAGCACTATCCATTAGTACAGGGAAAAGTGACGGCGGGATCTGATTCTCTTCCCACTTCCATCCATGCTAATCAGGCGTAGCTCCACAGACACGACCACAGCCCCGCGGGCTAAGGGCAGACTCAGGCCACTCCATCTTTTCTGCCTTCATAGGCATCAATAAATACCTTCTGGTTTTCCACCAAGCTGAAGTGGGAATTTGTAGAAATAATAATAATGATTAATCATGATTTGCACTTTTTGAGCGTTTTTCTTCTTGGGAACTCAAAGCTCTTTTGAAACTGGAATTAATTATCCTTCATAACCCTCCTCTCGAGGTAGGTCAAGGACGGTTAGGGGCCGTTTCCACCTCCCAGGGAAGCAAAGGGAATGTGTGAGCAGCTCTGAGCCCCCTGTCCCTCAGCCCAGCTGAGATGAAGGGCGTATCACCCAGCAGAGACGACGAGGGGCTCTGGGGAGTAGTGAAGCATCTCGAGCGGAGGCTGGGATTGACCCTGAGATTCCCAGTCTTATTCCAGCAAAAGGAGCCTTGGACTGTAGTTGGAAGCGAATTGTTCCTCTTGTGAGAGGAGCATGAAGTAATAATATTAATAATAATATTATTAATAATAATAATAATATTTATTTGTTTCCAGTGTGGAATATAATTAGACCTTTTTAATTTTCTCATAAGACTTAAGGGAGAGTTATCCATGCTACTGATCCAGTGTGCTGGTGATAAAGAGGGATAGGCTGAGTTGTGAAAGACTGGGATTAATTTCCCCTCTTCTTCTAATTAAGACCAAGGATTTGAAGCATGTTCTCCTATGTACCAGGTGAACGTCTCCATCCAGAGTTTCTCAGCCATTCTGCTCCCTCTTTCTCTCTTCTCCTTTAACAGAAATTTGATCCTAGACATGAGAAACCTTTCCCAGCAAAAAGTTGTCGGATCAGGTAGTCCCCCACAAGCTTTGGATCTTGGAGCCTGCGTTCCCCACCAGCACAGAGACACCGAGCCGTTCCTCCTAATCAGGCCCCACGTTACCTATCCCAGAGGAGCTGAAAATGCACTAGGAGATAGCAGCTTATTTCACAAGTGCACTGTGAATGCACAGGCAGCCTAAAAACAGCAGAAACTTCAAATTTCACTGGTCCTGTTGGCTGCGGAGGAGCTTAGGGAACACACAGCAATAGAAAACCAAGGCACACCAGCTAAAAAGTTATCCTCTGTCCTCAGCCTGGATTTTGTCTCCTCCCTCCTCATCCTGCCTCCTCATTTGCAGCTTGCAAAAAAACCCGAATCCTTGGCAGTTTTATTTGATTTCCGCTCATTTTCCCCGCTTACTGGAAATGCGGGGAATGGGCGATGTGCTGAATTCCAGGTTTCTCAATATCAAAGTCCTGGTGAGTTCAGCTGGGTCAGAGTCTTTTTCAGCAGGAGAAGTATGGGGAAGAGAGCAGAGAAACAAGAGAGGAGGGAGCTGCAGTCCCAGGGAAGTCCCCGTGCAGTCGGTGGCAACGGCACTGCAGTCCCCATCAGCCCTCTCTGGGGAACCAGCAGCAGCAACAGGCTCCCAGTGAATTAATGGCTTTGTAAGGTGAAAAGCAGAGCATTTAGTGAAAAATGAAATCCCTCCTTCTCAGGCATCTCAAGGTGTTCACAGGGATACCCCCCCAGAATCACAAACACATGATAAAACACATCTACTTGGCCACGGAGCGGGGGTTTAACATGGGGAAATACAGAAATAAGAAAGCTGAGCCTGCACAAACTCAGTACAACTAAGGCTGCACCAAACCTACATCACAGGGAAGGGTCCTTCATCTCTCTTGACAGCAGCACCGGTGCCTCAAAACTCCTTCAAAGAATTGCTTCTTGGGAAGGCTCAGGCAGCCCCCTTCCACCCTTATCTGCAGGTCTCAGACCAACTTATTTGCCAAACGGCATGGCTGGATGTTCCCTGAGACACACCGGCACCTGAAGGAAGCAACCGGGGCTGAGCAAGGGCTCCCCAACTCCTCACTTCACACAGCAAATCCCCCGAGCATCCCTGCCTGCAAATCCCCCTGCATCCCTGCCTGCCCATCCCTTGCACCTCTTCCTGCCTCCCATTTCTCCACTTCATCCCGTATTGCTGACTTCTAGGGGAAGCAAATGGTCCGGCAGAACAACTGACCAGCATATCCCACAGGCGTTTAATCTGGTAAATCATAATTGAGCAGCTGGAAAAGTTAAAGTATAAATTAATCTATAAATACATACGTGTTTATATGCAAATATTTACATATACATATACCTCCATTTATAAGTAATAATACAAATTACAATTCACCCAGACCTGAAAATTACTTATGCCTGCTGCTCACAAATGAAAATCTGAGCACAGCTGGGTTAAATGTTATTCCACAGAAGATTTTTCAGGCAGTGGATGCTACTCAGTGAATGCAAAGTGGCTTGCGGGGAGTATGACAATTCCACTTACATTTTATTGCTTTGATACAGTTCTACTTTGCCATTTATTTTGGCTTTCTTTTTTGGACTCTTACCACATTATCACTTGCAAAAGACTCTAAAAGTCAAGATGGAAGTGTCAGAGTGATCTTATCAACGATCAAAGCCAAAACAGTTCCATGCTGATGATAATAATTCCAAATGCAAATATTTCTCTCCAGATTATTCTGTTTTTACAGAGAAGAAACCAAAAAAAAAAAAAGTTTTATTCTACTTTGGAATTAAATAAGCCCTGGGAATTTCACAGGACATAAAATCTGAATTCAGCTCTATTCTACTTGCTAACTCCTCACATGCTGGTGGAAACTTACCCTACACATTTCAAAACACCAGTCCAAAGTGCCATCCACATCTATTCCTGGGAATATTCTACTCCACACAGAGCCAGCGCTGCAAGGAAAACACTGTGACTTCTGCCAAAACGCACCCAAGCCTGTATTTCATCCAAAAACCCATTTCTATGTTTAGTTGTAGCGTGCAATTCCTACTGCAGTGGTTCTGGCAAAGTCCCTGCAGCTTTTCTGAAGTTGAATATGGAATAGTGTTGAAAAGCACCAGGAAAAATGAAAAAAGAGGAAGGCGCTGAATGGCTGCGATGCCCCAGGCCCTCCCGGTGCAAACGCCACCGGGGCAAAACTGGGGACGGAATGAAAGTTGAGGGGCCGACATGGGGGAGCTCTCTGGGAACTTGGTGCTCATTTCAGGAGGCTTTTGTGGTTTAGAACTGGCATGCTTTCTCGATCAGGTAGGGATGATTTTCCAGAATCTGGCTAGATTTAGCTGAAATAATCCCAAATGGCGTTGGATGGCTGAACGCAGCAGCCAACACGCATCCCTCCTCCCCACGAGGACCGCCACAGGGAAAAGGCTGCCGGAGGGGCAAACCCAGCACTCCGCAAAAAATCCCCGGTGCTGGGGGAAACCGAACCCTCTCCGACTCCCCCGAGCGGCTCTGCGCATCCCTGCGCGCCCCTGCGCACCCCTGCGCGTCCCTGCGCCGCCCACCCGCGGCCGCTCGTCTCCCGTGGAGCTGGGACGCCACCTGCTGAAAACCGGGCCCTAAGGCCAACGAAGTCCTGCCAGCAGCCCCCCCAAACCGCTTTCGGGGGGGTTTTGCCAAGCTGCCGGGGTGAAGACGCAGCCCCGGTTCCTGGGGCAACCAGAAAGCGTCACGGACTTTGATTTTATACATACATGCATACCTCTATATATATATATATAATTTTTTTTAAATTAATTTGAAGGATTTTTGTCGAAATCCTCAGGAAATCCCAGCAGAGATGGATTTGGGAGGGGTGATCCCAAACACAACGCATCCCCGAAGGCAAGACTGAGTCCTCACCCAGCGCTTTCTCGCTCTGCCGAGCCCTCTGCCCCCACGCAGGGACGATGCTCGCTGCGGCGTGCGGGGTTATTTGTGGTGGCAGTGCTGTGTGTGCAGGCATTGCAGCCTGCGTGTGAAAGCAAGGATTTATTTATGGAGAGGGCTTTCCCTGTGATTTCTGCGTCTTTTCTAGGCCAGGGTGGGTTGCACACTTCTCTAAACTTTATTGCAAAGCCCTCAGTTTGGATCAGCCCACCCCATGACAGCCCACAGCATCCCACTGCTGTCTTCTGCTGATGCCCACACCAAAAAATGAGCCACCAGCAGCCTGGCAAGGGTCACTCTTCAAATCAGACAGGGAAAAACAGAGAGGCAGGATAGGTCTCACTCACTTTATCCATTTTATTGACTCAACAGAGGCTGCCACGGGCTCTCACCTGAAAAACGCTGGGCAGCCTGAGTTCCCTTACCCCCACGCGCAGCAGATGTGGGCAGCAGGGCTGCGGGACTGAAAAGGGAAGAAATTTTTAGGCCAAGTCCCAGGGAGAGCCGGGGATGGAGGCAGGAGCCAGGCGGGGCACAGGGAGCAGCGCAGTCCGGTGATGCCGTGTGTGGGGTCACGCTGCAGCAGCCCAAGTTAAAAACACAGAGAGGGCAAATTTTAAACAAGATTTCTGAGCTTTAACTGCCAGGAAACAAGGTGCTTTTGAAAGGCGCTGACTGAAATGGTCTGAGGTCAGCGTGTTTGAGCAGCGTTGCTGCTCCGTGGTGCCCCTCAGTGCTGCAAGGGAACAGCAAAACACAGAAAGTTTGGGTTTGGCCAGGGAGTTACAGCACGGTCCTGGCCATAGGGGCCAAGAAATTACACGTGGATGGTCGAGGAAGGAGGCATCGTCACCACCACCAGCATGACACAATGCAGGATCGGGCCCCCACACAGCTCCTGGACATCCTGGCTGCACTGGAGAAGGACAAACCCAGGGCATGGGGACTGTGTAGGGGCAAGGGGGCCGTCAGTCCATTGCCTGGTTTTTGGAAGTAGTTCAGTTCTCGTATTTGATGCAGTGCTGACTTGACAGCTCGGAGAGGTCGGTCAGGAACCTCTGAACGCAGGTGACATCTCGTCTTGGGGCACCGGTGCTTTCACGGGAGATTGAGAAGTTGACTTAGTTTGCAAGAAAAATTTCTGTGGAAGCAAAAGATTAATTTCTATCCAAAGTTTGTTTGCAAATTCTTAAGGAAATCGGGGCGGGGGGGGGACTGTATTAAAAAAAAACCTCTCTGAAAATATTTATTTTTGATAAGACAAGCCGTTTTGTGCTTCATGATTAGTTTTGAAGGGGAAAACAACCCTAATCCAACCCACACAGCAACCTGGCCGGCTTTCTGCACAACCTCTGTAGAACAGGGGTAATAAACACTCCTTCATCCAGCAGCACGTTAGTGAGGCTTCATCAACCCCCAGGCTCAATTAAAGTCTCTAAAAGGCTTTGAGCTGCTTGACCGACAGGCTCTATGAAAATTAATTCAGTGCTTTCGTATCCGCTCAGCACCGGGACCGCGGTGAGATGCTCTGTCCCCCCGCACCGGGCTGGAGGAGGCCAATGGCAGGCGAGGTGATGCAGCAGGTGGCTGGTCCGATGGCACATGGTGGCCGGCAGGCACGGGCTGGCCATGGCGAGGAGGGAAGCGCTCTGGTTTTTAAGCACTGCTTTTCCTCGGGTAGCTGGCTGAGAACAGCACACTCGTCTCTTCGTGGCTGTAACATCTGCCGAGCTCGGGAGCCTGAGGATAGAGTTTGAAGTAAGGAGGGGGGGTTAATTGCACATTTTATGGTTGCTGGGAGTCCCCCTGAGCCACGTAGACTGCCTGATGCACGGGCAGAGTCACGTCCAGGCAGAGGGGTGCACGGAGAATCCCCAGCCGTGCAAGGGGACGCTCTGATCCATGCCACCCCAGCGCTGCGGTGGCAGATTGACCAGGCTGTTAAGATCTCCAGTGTAAATTCAGCGACTTGGAGATAAGCTCCATCCATGGCCAGGAACTGTTTCAACAAAACAGGGCCTGTCGGGAGCGGGGCTGTGTTGACCGAGCGGCCGTCCCTGCCGTGCCGGCTCTTGGCATCCCGCAGCTGGAGCCAGTATTTACACAGCTTTCTGCGAGGAGCACCGTTCACCCCAGCATGTGCTGCTCATTCCCACAGGCGAGGAGTCCGTAGAGGATGTGGGAGAGCGGTAGCACCCTCTCGGATTTTCCCAGATAGCCAGAAGGAGCAGAGACATGCCCAGAGCCTGGAAAACCAGAGCCTTCAGAGCCTGGTCATTTCCTCAGTTTCCCCATCTACTGATAACTCGCAGAGCCCATCCAGAAGGTGGAGAGTCTGGTACCTCTGCGTGGAAGCAGGGAGTTTGCCAAAGGAAAGAAAAAGTGGAGGGGAACTAGAGAAAGGGAAAGCATAGAGAGAAATAAAAAAGAAAATACGGGCACTGATGAGACGCTCTGCTCTGAATTTAAATAAATCCCCGTCTCTTTCCTCCTGCTCCCTGACAGTTCTGTCTGGAGGTTTGCATTCAGCATAGGCTCCTCAGTAAACAAATACAAGAGTTTTATGCAACAGAATAATTGTTTAGTATTAAATGATTCTCCCCATTTGTACACTTCAAGCCTCAGACTCTGAGCAGAGCCGACGCGCTCAGCTCAGTCAGAAAAGGAAAAAAAGTGTTGAGGTGTGGGAGAGCCGAGCTAAAGCCCCGCAGAGGAGCTCATGGCCAGGTCCAGGCTTTTCCTGTCTCTCCATGCTCTGCCCAGTGTCCCCAGGTGTCTGCTAGCTGGCTTTGCCATGGGGGTACGTTGGTGGCCCACAGTCAGCCCAGTGCTCACCAGAACTCCCATGTCATTTTCTGCAAAGCTGCTCTCCAGCATGTGCTGATGCCTGGGCTGATTCCTCCCAGGTAAGGGGCTATTCCTCCCCCATTTAACTTTTTGAGATTGCTGCTGGCCCATTTCTCCAGCCGATCAAGGTCCCTCCGAATGGTGCCACCACCGCCTGGTCTATCACCCGCTCCTTACATATTTGTAGCATCTCCAACCTGGATGAGGTGCCCTCAGTACCATCAGCCTGGTTATTAATGGAGATGTGAAGTGATGCTGGCCCCAGTATCGACCCCTGGGGTGTCCCACCAGTGACTGGTCTCTTAACGACCCGTGTGGGTTCATAGTGCCCACCCCTGGGCACAGCTCTCCCTGTGCATCACCTGGCCAATTTCCTTGAGACCCTCCAGATGCAGATTGGTTTTATCCTCCCCACTCTAAAGATGGGGCAGACTTGGACCAAAACTTCCCAAAGCAGTCGCTCATAACAAATAAGCATGGAAGTTCCCACTGGTTTTGGAGTGACTGTCTCAGAGAACCAGGAACGGACAATGCTTGACACTGAACACCCCTCCTGGAAGTAATTTCTCCTGCATTTTCCCAAAGGCCAGCAGCATATTAGTCGCAGAGCCAAGAAGTCTCGGCTTGTAGCTCAGCGCTTAAAGCAGCAGACAGAGACAGCGGCTCTCGAGACTTTAGCACTGTCTTAATAGAAGACACTGCAGTAAGGGAAATATTATATTAAATCTCTATATTTATATGTGTAACAAAAGTGGTATCAGCAAAATCCTGCAGCATCAAAGCAAATCACTTACCTATTTTTAGCTGTGTGATTTAGTCACACACTCTGAGGAAATAAGGTCAGGTTCTTTGCAACGTATCCCTCTCTCCCTGCCTTTCGCTATTTTTTCCTGTCCTTATTAAAATTCTCCACCCTGCAGCAGAGCTTTCTGCCACGGAGGCTTTGCGAGATCCTTACCATCTGCAGGGTCAAGCTGCAGCGCTGTCCCAGCAGGAGCCTGTCCTACTGTCAACGCGTCCGGATCAGAGGGAACCAAGGCAGGCAAGGCTGAGCCAGAATTTGCATCCCAGCATCTCCACCGGCCAATGCTGCCAGGGGGTCTCCAAGTTGGTCTCTCACCAGTCCCACGGCGGCCAAAGGGAGTCAGTAGCAAATGCCACCACTGGTGCCATCAGGGACCTGGCCTGGGAGTGCCCAGCTGTGATACCACTGCCTCCTTCTGCAGGGCTCAGCTCGTAACGCATCGCTCCCTGCCTCAGTTTCCCCAGTTCCTATGTCGCACTTGTGATCTCTCATGCAGTAGCAAAACAGGGAGTTACAACCCTTAGCACAACAAGGTTAAGTTGGGGCTCCTCTTAAATGTCATTCGAAGAGCAATTCAAGTAAATAATGGGGAATTTGTTCTATTTCTTTGAATAGTTAATTTCCCCAGACCTTTTTTTTTATTTTCTTTTCCAATTAAAAAAAAAAAAAGTTAATTTTTATTTTAAGAGAAACTACCTGGCAAAAAACAGTATTTCCTACCCACTTGCACATCTCCTCAACGTTATTAGCAGTAACAAACAAGTAAGGGAAGCTAATTTAAGAATTTTAAATTACTCTTGTTATTTTTTTTTTCAGTGAAACTTTATTCATCCTGGTTTTACTTTAGCTGTTACCAAAAGGTCCATTCTGGGAAGCAATAATACATTCATCTCAGGATGCAGCTGAACTTTGAACTTCTTGGTCCGGCACACAATAACCTTATTACTGCTTCTTTTTTCAGTTTGATAATTCACTATTATTTATAACTGCAACATTAACTGCTGTCTAATATATTTTGATATTTTACCTGCTGAGCAATGCTGGTGATTTATAGCCTTACTATGCTATGAGCACAGCTCCTGACCCCTGAAAATTCCTTTTTGCTTTGCAAGTTGCTGTAATACACATGAAAAAGCTAAAATTGGCTCAAAGTTGATTTCTGAACCATGTGAAACCAAGCTTTCCGAAAAGGAGATATAAAAAAAAACTTCATTAAAATGTTTTTTCAGTCAATCTGAAGTCAACTGAAATTTTCTTAATTTTAATACTCTAAAATTAAGAATAATCAAAACTAACTTGGAATTGGGAAATGTTTTCAAATTAAAACTCTTTTTTAAATTCTGAGATTCTAAAGTAGAGGACTGTGACCCTACAAAACATTTCCTTTCAGTTCCTCTAAACAAAACGATGCCAAGGTTGCAAAAGAATAGTGCCAGTTAGATAAATAATAATAAATAAAATACTTTCCTTGGAAATCTGAACATGATGAACAATCTCTTTGGAAAAGAAACACCTGTTTCCAGTTTGATATGCGGGATATAGTCTCTAGCCCTTAAAACAAGGCATTTTACAGCTGTGTATTGATATTTGGTCAAAATTCTAGATGCTGTTTTCTGTGTTCATTATTTACCACTTGCAGAACGTATTTGGTTTGCATAAATTATGTTGGTTTGAGTATTGAGGCAGAGTGAAGGTTATTGTTGAAACTTTAATCAATACATTTGATGCTTTTTGGCCTCAGTGGTTTTTGACCAGCTGATTCTATATTTGTTTTAAATCTTGCCATTGAGTAGCAGCAAAAGAAATCCGACTATTTTCATGAATAACTGCAAGGTACTAATTACGTTCTTGTAAATTAATGGTCTATTTACTGCCTTAACCTATCTTAAGAAAGTTTTTGTTTGGGGATATATTACTAATGAAAAAACCTTGACATCTTAACACTCTCCTGGGGAAATCGTTAGAATAGATTCCAAATGCAATTAAAGAAAGGCTTTTTTTTTAACTACTGTATTAGGAGATAAATAGGCACATTCTCCCCTCTGAACGCTTGTTTGTAAATTCACAGAATTTCCATTAACTCCACACTTCTTGCCTCAAAATTGGTCTGCTGCAGGTGGACTGGGAGAAACCGCTGGATCAGTAGTAGGTGTTTGGTTTGCTTTTATTTTTTGCACGTGAAGTGAAAAATTGAAATGAGGCGAATCCCCAGAGGTGGCAGCAGAGGAGGAAACTGGGGGAAACTGGAAGCAGAAATATTGACCTGGGGTGGGAATCTCCTCCAGGAAGCAACAAGGATCCTCATTTCACAGCCATCATCAGGGCTTTCTCCAAGCTACGGTGTCCACAGGTCTGAAAGAGCTCCGCTCTCAAATTTCCAAAACATCTTTTCAAAGACTGTGGCCAACTCTGATAATAATTTTGATCTTTAGTCTTGTGATCAGGGGAGAAAATGGATTTTCTTGCAGTTTCTAACCACTTATAGCATGGCATTTCTTTATGGTTCTTATGAAGAAAGAACTTTATAACCTTTGGAGTGTCCAAGAGAAGTTTTAGCAAGCCAACCCTAAAATTATAACAGTCTGAGAGGAGCTATGGTTTATTATTTAATCAATCTTAAATATTTTCTGACAAAGGCATGGCTTAGGGAGGATGTGACCCTTGAATTTGCAATGAAGGGAAATTGCTGTTTTTTCTTTTGCTCTTTTTTCCAGATCCTTTCCTGACAGTTTTCAAAGCCCTGGGACTCTCAGGCCAGGCCAGCCAGCTCTCCCCTTCACAGCGTGAACAGGTGAAGCCGTTTCTTCTCTAGGTCTTTGTGCCCCTTTCCCGATTTGTTCATGGGAGCGGTTTCCAAAGCATGGCCAAATGAAGAGCACCCGAAATGCTCCAGGGCAAGGGGAGGGAGAAGGCAGTTGCTGCCTCTCTGCCGCAGGTTGGCATTCAGGCGGCTGAATTAATCCATCGTTTCATGCCTGCTGGTCCCTGTGATTGAGCTTTTATAATTAGAACAATCTTGTCCCCAAGTGTTTATGAACGGGCTCCAGCGCAGGTTCCCAGCTTTTCATCACAGCCGAATTTAAGGGCATTTATTTAGCTTATTGCTGCCGTTCCCCCACCCTTATTTGCTAACAAGGGCTATGTTCCACGCTGGGGATTTAAGAGGGACACAGGATTACTGCAGCCCCGCCATCCTTCCTCTCCCCGTCCCAGATCTGTCTCTCCGGCGCGCGCTGGCTCCATTGGATGACGGTGTTGTGCCATGCTGCGTCTCTCTTTTTCTAAAGTGGATTGATTTACCCCTCTCAGCCCGCTCGCTTTCCTCCCCACCTTCCTCCGAAAGAACAAACAGCATCGGATATGCCAGAGCTTCTCATGTCACTGTTAAGATTTACTGCGCTTTGTGAAACAAAAGTGTGTAACTCCTGGCCGGAAAGCAAGAGTGACAGGCAGGAGGTTAAAACTCTTTCAGAGGAGGAAAGAGAGGGAAACAAATTTCAAGAGAAGGCTTTGTGCCAGGGCTTCGAGATGCCCAGCACATCCCGCTCTCGCATCCAGGACTGGGAAAGACGGGACACTTTTCTCCTGCAGTGTGTTTCTAGAGCAGATGCCCATTCCCTGTGCCCAGAGGACCGTCTTCCAGCTCTTTGATCTCCTCGGATCTCCTGAGTTGCAGCTCTCATGGGTCAGTGGTCTTCAAACCACACGTGGCCACCTCTGGCATGATAGCCCAGATCCTGCACCAGACACGTGCTGCCTAACTACATTTTTGTGCTAATGTCTGCAGTTTCAACCTTCTGTGGGTTTTGGGCAGGAGGGAAGGTTGTTTTTTTTCTTTAAAAGGATGGTTTCAGCCTTGAAGGAGGCATTAGAAATCTCCATGTTTAGTCACTCACTTTCTTCTTCTTGATTTGGTTTTGGTTTTGTAGATTTATTCTCCCCCTGGTGATTTTCCTGCGATTTAAATATGTGCCAGCAGTTTACAAGTCTTTTCCGACGCTGCCGTAGGCAGTATTGTATGTTTTCACCTTCCCTGCCTTCAAGATTTAGCTCCAGGGTCCAGCTCCCGTGGTAAAATACCTGGGCCTTAAAATTCCAGCCTGCTGCCATCGATTGCAACAAATCGTCTTGGGCTTACTACTCAAACCAAACAAAACCAAGTCTTTAAGACACCAAATGCTGAGCCCATAAATTTGAGCGTTGATGGGGCTGAGGATCAGGGAAGGAGATGAAGCAGGGGGAGAAACGGGAGGGTAGAGCCACGGGCTCATGTGCGGCCCCTTGTGCACCCCGGGCAGGCGGGTGCCAGTCGCCCCCAGCCTTGCACGCTGTGTTCACCCCAGACAATAGACGCAGCAAGCTATTTCCAGTAGGTAGGTCATAAATCCCTCATTTATTGCCTTTTATTATGTTGTTTCAACAGCTCTTAAAGCTGGAACAGCGACCGATTGATAGCTGCTTTAAATCTCTCTCATTTTCTGCTCATATATCTTTATTTTTCAGGGAGGGGGGCATCCATCTTTTTTCACCTATCCACCATCTCTTTCCCTTCATGAGTCAAATCCCATCTCCTTTCCTTTATGAGTCAAGTTTCATAGATCCCCCTCTGCAGTGGGAGACGGCAGCGGCGTGGAAGCGCTGCTGGTGATTGGGAAACAGCAGCAGGGAGCACGCATGGAAGAGGACGCCGTGTTCGTGTTTTGCTAGGAAATGCATGTAGATTGAATTCAAACCAAGAAAGGCAAAACGGAGAGAGGGGAAGAGGCGGCCGCCTCAACGGGGGATGATTGACTGCCCTGGAATCGAAAGGGAGAGACCCACAATTAAAATACTACAAGCTTATTATGATCTGGATCAATTCTCAGGTGCTCATTTGCAACTGCATTCCCTCCTTTTGAACGACCATCTTATCCAATCGGGGAGAGGGCAGCAAACGCAACTTGGGAGATGGCGTCGAAGGATGCAAGCAGATCTTCACGGAGATGCTAGAGGAAAGTTATGGATTAAATCTTGGTATCTCCTGCAGCCCCCAGCACAAACCCTAAGCTGAAGGGGTCACCAGGGGCCTCTGATTTGCGCCAGCAGCGATGGCGGTGCCAGGGCTTGCTCAGCCAGGGAGCGAGGGATGTGATTGATGGTAGCGCGAGGGAATCTCAAACATTGCCCTCCCAAAGCCTGTATTTTTCCAAGGGTTGATCAAAATCTTATTATTTCGGTCAGGGTAGCTATCTACTAGCAAAATAGAGTTTTCCCATGAAAATATTTCATAAGGGTATGTCCACAGTGCTCTGAAATTTATAGTGGGGAAAAAAACCCGAGTGAATTATTTCAACAGTGTTTGCTCCAGTTCTCATTCTGATTACCTTCATTTTGACACGTTTTTTAATATATTCATATTTTCATGCTTTGACCTTATCAGAACGAAATGCTTCATTCCATCTAAATGAAGGGATTACAAATGGGCTGGATGAAAATCTTGGCTGTTCTGAATCAAAAAATGTGACAACTTCTGTTCCAGAGGAAAATTCCAAATTTCAGGGTCTCATATGCATTCAAAGCAAACTCCCCAAAGAGTGAAAAGGTCTTGAATGAACACCAATTAAAAGTCCAGGACCACTCACCAAACAGTAGCCCTATTAGGCAGGTTTCCAGCCTTCATTAAGGCTTCTAAACTAGCAGCTAATTGTCGTACTGGATTCAGACTGGTCACATCTGAGAACTTGCTTTAATGGTGGTTTTTAAGGACCTGAAAATCCAGTCCCAGGTTCTCCGGGCACATCTGATCCCACAGCCCTCAGCACATCTTTCAAAATTCCTTTTCTGGCCGGAGGTGAGGGCTTTTAGCAGCCCATTAGCTGTAAGCAGCCCTTTCTCAGGGGTTTAAGAAAAACACTGAATACCAAAAAAACCCTGTGCATAAAAACAACAACAAAAAAAAACCATTCGCAGCAATTAGCATCCTTTTCAGTAGAGTCTCTTAGGGCTGCCTCTGTGAAAGAAGCCATCCAGCCAGTGGGGTAACTCCTGCACCATCTGGGAGGGCAGCAAAACGCATCTTCAGGCTTCAAGGGTTATGTGTTTTCAGACAGTGCACAGGGATTTATACCAACAATTCCCAAAGGCCAAGTGTGAAATAATTAAATCATATGCACATGCCAAATGGGGGGGCGGGGAGGGAAGTCTCCAGTCACTTCAATCCACTTAACAGATTTCTTCCCATCCAAAATGAGAATTAACTGCCATATTTTCTTTTTAAATTAACATGAGGGAGTAGAAAACAGAAATTTTCAGCATGTGACTCCTAGTTTTACAATAAATGCAGCCAGATTCCATGCCTTGACTGGCAGCATCTTTCCTGATTTATGTGACAATTTGTTCTACTGGGAACTGTGACAAAACCTTGGCATCTCTGATGGATGGGATGTCACCAGTGAGCAAATTCTTACCTGGGAACTTTTGAAGTGAGGAGTACGCCCATTGTTCAACATCTTCTTTTCAACACTCCATTATTATATTTTTAAAGCAACCTCAGATAAAGGCCAAGCGTACACTTAAAAGCTTGACCAACATGAGATATATCAGTTAAAAGGGTGAATAGCTTTTTAATTTTTTCGTTGTTGTTTTTTATTACTTAGATATGGCACTAAAACTCTTGACCAATGTTCCACAGTTTGCTTGCTGAATCGAGAGTAAATTAAACTGAGAAAGCATTTTTTTTTTTTTTCCCAGGGACAGAAGTTGGTAGAAGAGCTGCTTTCTAGGATAGCTGTCCAGGCAAACCTTTGAACTTTATCCAGAAGTAGAGTTGGGATTTGTAAAACTGCTTTTCTTGCCTTCAGAAGACATCAACTAAGACGCTGTGTTTCATGCAATGAGAACAAAAAATCATCCCTTTCTGAAATGTCTCATTGCAAAGAATTTAAGAGATGATCTGAACAAATAAGCATGGAAATAGAGTTAAGGAAAAGTGGGATAACACAAGATAAATCTGCGTCCAAACAGGAATAAGGGTAGCACAGAACAACTAGGAGTTTCAAGGCTAAGACTATCCAGCTGCACATTAAGTGTAAACTGATGAAAATGGGTGAAAATTCATCAAAAAAAGTCTGATTCCATCCTGCCTTCCCGTCAGACCCAGTAATTAGAAAATTATTGCCCTCAGCACAGGAAACCTCACTGGGCTATGCTTGTGTCGAGCTGTATGAGCACGCCTCTAATCATAGTTGGCTCAGCAGGATTTTTTTGTTTAAGGCACAAGAAATCAGGTCCTCTCCAGCCAGTTCCTGCCCGCAGCCTCATTTACAGTTTAAAACAAGAGTTGCGCTGACAGATGTGCAAAGTAGCACAGCTGGTGTGCCAGGTAGCTGTGCCCAGACCATGCACCCAGGCCAGCAAGTACCTGCCTGTGGGCGGCCACATCCCGAACAAACCCAGACCTCCTCCCCGGTGTAACCCATCCCATCCAGGGCACGAACAAATACGCGGTCCCAAGGTTTTGGGGCTTTGGGATTTTTTTTAGTACCATTAGCAGCAGCAGGAAAGCACTCTGGAAATCCTTGCTGTAAATTATACAAGAAAAATATATATGTGTACCAGTATAAACCGCATCTCAGTCAAGGGAAAATCTCCCCAGCGCATCTGCAGATCTGCTTGCCTTCGGCAACGCCTGTATCACAGACTGCCTGAGCGACTTCACATCACTGGTTTGAAGCCCTGTGCCTTGGTTTCCTCCCTTGCAGGTGGGAGGAGGTGATATGCCCCCATTGCACAAACCTCTCTGCGTTTGGGAGGTGGCACAGAGCCCACCGCTACTGGAAACCTTGAAAAAATTAAACTATTGGATCCAGGAACACTGCTGGTTTGCATTAGCAAACTGTTTATTAATAACCACTGTCATGGCAATGAAATATGGTCCACAGCAGCTTCTGCGGTTCTCCACAGATGATGACAAGCCCTCCCAAAACTTCTCTCTTAGTCCAAGTGCCAGACTGACTGCACTGGTGACTCGGTTTCTTACTGTTTCTGCCTTTAATAGCTGCAGCGCTGATTAGATTGCTTGGAGTAGCCCATGTTCAGCAGTTTAATGGGTACCAGTCCAGACAGACTAATGGATCTGGAGACCAGGAAAGAGCAGGAAGGTGAGCTGAGTGGAGAATATTGAGGCTTTTAAGGCAGAAAAGTAGCAGCTAGACATGGGGTAGCTGACTCACAGAGCCTCAGTGGAGACAGATATCCTCGCTGATTGTCCTCGGTCATTCATCACACTGTGACGTGCCTATGAAAACTGGTCATTTCTAGAAACAATCCACAAAATGCAAAGCAGAGCTGGGAAGGGTACCTGGGGCTCAGGGCCAGATGCACAGCCAGGTGAATTACTGCAGAGTCTGAGCTCACAGGCTTTTCCCTCTCCTAAAGAAGTGCATTTCCATTCCTGATGCTTCATATCACCATCCAGGAGATGTCAGCACCTCAGAGAAACCAAACATCCTTTCTCCATCTGGCTCGGTCCATTTTTCTGGCTCTGAGAGTTCCACACGAGATACCTGTTCCTCATTCTCATAACTACCAACCCTAATAAACCCGTTCTGCTGGGGAAAGAGTGGTCTTGGACTCAGTCCTGTGCAGACACTCACACAAAGGTTGTTTTTGCCTGCACATTGTTACTGGTAGGTGACTTACCAGGGCAAGAGCCACGAAGGACGAACTTCAGTCTACTTCAAGATGCATTTTCAGGCAGTACTCTCTGGGTTCTTCTATGGCATCTGCCATAGAAGAAATAGAGTAAATAGGAAAGGATTTGCTAAAAATTATTCTAATGCTTATTCAGTGAAACCCTTAGGGTCTTTGTTTTACCTTTTAGTGAAAGAAAACTCTCATTACATAGGAGGGGAGGAAGATAGATATCAGGGACACTGCATGTCCTTTTGCAAAAATATTCATAGAATAATATTTATTGTTCCCAAACGGACTGTGCAGTGGATGACCCTTTGCTCTCTCCTCCCAGGTATTAAGTATTCCGAGCAATGAAGAAGGGTTTGCACCAGCGGGAATACAAATAGAGAACATCTAGAAATTGTTTGAGTAAACTACCAGTCGCCAGCAGAGAATGCAGTACCTCCTGGACTTCTCTCTGGTACGATGCAAGGGGAGAACAGGAGAGGCAAGAGAGTGGAGAGAACATGAGAGATCCCATAATTAAACAAAAGGCTTTCTCACAGTCCCCACTGATGGATACCCTCGTGCAGGCTGGGAACCAGCTTGTGTCACTTGGTTTTGTTCCACCAGCCATAAATAGCAGCCCTCCTGGGACTCATGAGGAGGGGAAAAATGGCATTTGGCAGAAAAGTTGCAATGAGGACAAGGATGCAATGGAGACTTTGAGTAAGGGATGCAGAAGCCAAGGTGGAGACAAATTGCCAATTTATCTTGACCTTCCCTTGAGGCATCCCTCCCCCTTCCCCAAATGTAAAAAATGAGCAAGGCAGAAATCAATAGCTCAGCACAGTCACAGAGAGGATGAGGAAAGTAGCAGATGGACAGGACTGTAGATCAGGAAACAAAACCTTGTGCGGAACCAAGCTTCCAGGGGAGGGAAGAAGGTGACACCAGATGTCACAAGGGATGCCAACCTTGTGGCAACACCTGGATAATTTTAAACCAGATGCACTTTGCAGGGGGTGGCAAATCATCCCCTGGCTGCTGGAAACAAACATATGGGGAAGGGAAGACATGTCCAAGTCAGAAAGAAAAGCCCTGGGAGAACTTATGGGCCCTGGTAACATCTAGCCTCCTCGCTCATCCTGCTTGGTTGCTGTTTTTAAGAGCCCTGCATCAGTCTTGGCCTTGGAGGGCTCAGGGCAAGTGGTGCCATTTAAGAAGTCCTCAGACCTCTGGAAATCCCCAGCCCCATCAGCAGAGATGAAGATTTGCTGCTCCCCCAGGTTTGGAGGAGGACAGGCCAGGTCTGCGGGCACATTTGTGAGTCCCAAATGGCCCAGCATCACAGGCTGCCAGGGAAGCGTCAGCTCGGGTCCAGCCTCAGGAGGTCTCTCACCCAGCAGCTCCACGGCAAAGTCCACTGGTCACAAAGCTGGCACATGAGATCCTCCAACACTTCTTGTCCCCGATTTACCACCCTCCTCAATTATGCCAAGGTGTTTATTTGTGGGGCTATGCAATAAAACAGGAATTGGTTTAGATTACGACCTGGATTAAAAAGCTTTAACTCAACCCAGACAAAAAAACTTAATAAACATCGCTTCCCCATACAACGCGCAGACAAAAGGAGCGAGCAGATGAGCAGCAGCATCTCAGACACCGGGGAATTGTATCAGACTCTGCTGTCACTTTGCTGCCTAGTGAGGAGGTGGGCTTTCCAGAAGATCTGTCTCTTGGGATTTAAATATTAAGATCATATTTGTGAATGCAAACTCAGACTTGCTGACTGCACTCATCTGCACTTCTGAGTAATATTTTTTGGACAGAGAAGTGTCCCTTCTCCTGCAGACCTGAACCTCAGCAGGTAATGCCCTACAACAATGTTGTGCACCTTTTCACTTTAGTCACTTAAACTAAATTGCAGCTCATCCCTGGCAAATTTAAAACGCAGTCGGCAAACGCTCCGAAGAAGAGACATGATAGAATTCAATTTGTGTCTACTCCAAGCTGGCAAGGATTTACAGCCATGCTCGATCCGACACAATGCACTTTATTCTTTTTATAGAGCAGCCTGAATGCAATGGTGTAACAGCCACGTTAGAGGGAGTCGAGCAGACACGGAAGAACAGGAAGGGATTTTATAGGTACAAAAAGATTTATGAAGAGAGACATTTCTCTGGAGTGGGAAGCGAGGGAATTTCCAAAAGCAGCAGAATACCTCTACGCTTCTCCAGATGCTTTTAACAGTGAGAGGAGTCTACTATATCCCTAAGGACTTTTATCATAAAATAGACAGGAGCACAAAGTGTCATTGTGTGCCAGTGCCTCAATGGTACAGGAGGTGTCTGGAGGTCCAGGCACCTTCACACACCCTAATTCTCCACACCACACATTGTCTGCTTCCATGGGATACAACTGCCTGCTGACTTCAGGGATGATGGGGAGAGAGACTTCAGGTCTAGCAGGGTACAGTGGGAAACCATGACCATGGCTGAACTTAGGAGACCATGCAGTGAAGAGGTTGCTGCTCCCGTTAGCAATCCCATCAGAAAATAAGTGCCTATGGGTTGTGGGAGGTTATTTACTGCCTACCAGTGACTGACCCCAGAGACTGGCTGTCAGCTGCTAACATGAGTTAGCAGCAGAGGAAGACGTCAGCTGAGTGTGCCCTCGCTTGCAGGCCACCACAACACAGCCAAAAATGATTTTTGCATCCAGCACATAAACCATTAATTTTAACTGCGGTTAAATCTTCACTGGGCTGCAGACAAAGCCTGTTCAAAATCTGGGATGCCATGGCACTTCTTGCATGCCGCACAGTTTCGTGTAACATCAAGATGCTGATATTTACCTAGGAAATCCGCAAAGCATTTGGAGACACTCAAAGGTAAAGAGATGTGGGGTAATGGATCTCTGCCATGTACAGCTGTACATGAGAGCTGCTCTGCCCCTCCAAAAGTCAGAGAAGCCTTGTAAGACCTCCATCACGGTGGGTCAGCAGAACATTCCCAAAGCCACAGCTGGTTCGAAGTCCATTTCTGAAGTTATAGGGAATTCTGAGGTAGCAAAGTATATTCTGAAGTCCCCAATACTTTTGAGGTCCCCAGACCTACCACGTGCCCCTCTGCACTGGCACAGAGACCTTGGGGTGCCTCAGTGACAGAAGATGTTGCACTGTTGTTAATTCCTTGCTGCCATCCTCCCTTTCCCAGCTGCCAGCGCTGCAGCTCCGCTAGCTCCAGCAGCAATTCATTGGAAGATCTCCCACAGATTCCTGATTAGCTGCTTTTGATTAGGGTTTAATGACTTCACTGGCCCCTAATTCACAGGGATGAGCTTCGAAATGCCTTCAAACTGCTCAAACAGAATTACATTTTCTCCCACCCTGGAGCTGTGTATACACAAGCCCCGCTCCCCCCGACCCTGTGTAACCTGCAGCCCCCAGCCCTCCTCCTCTCCGCAGCATCAGGCCAGTCAGCATCCAGGAATGCCAAACTGTGACTCCTAGGGAAGGAGTTGGAGCGAAGTGCCGACACAGGGATGCACATTTCAAAGCCACCTTGGGACTTGGTAATCTATAAAATTCAGTATTTTGAGTGTGGGTTAGCCACATACTAAAACATGCCTGGAAAGCTCGGGCTGGAGTCAGAATCATGGACCCTTGGAATGTTCAGAATGGCCAAGACAGACCTATATCAGACTTCAGATCTTCATAGAGTGCAATAACTGGTGCGATCTGGCCGTTGGTGGAGAACAGCAGTGGCACTGCACATTGAGAGCTGGACATCTTCTAACTGATGTGTCCAGATCCAGGATGTAGGGCTGAGTCTCAATGTCTGTGTAGTCCTGAACCCTGGAGAGTTTGCCCTGCTCTCTCTCCCTGACTCCACCATCCCTCTCTCTTTCCTCCTCCATCCCAAAAGACTCAATCAATGCCAGAAGAAAGCAAGTAGGCAGAGGTGAGGGAGTTTGCCCTGGCAGAGAATAGAGGTAAACCCAAACACCGCACGGCTGACTGGTCCAGCCGTGCTACTGGGAGCTCTGGTACCCGCTCTGCTCCTGGGGACCAGGATTTGCATCTCAGCTTGACCTTGGAGGCTAAGATGAAGGTCGTGTCACGCTGCCTGCCTGCCTTGTCACCACAGAGGTTGTAAACACTGGTTTCAGAGGCTGCCTTGGCTTTTGAAGATCTGAAAGTGCATTTATCTTCCCAAGACATGCATTAATCTATTAACTACCAGTGAAGATAAGGGGATGAAAAGAGGCTTGGAGGGGAAGGGAAAAAAAAATAAAGTAAATTAAAATAAAATAAAATAAAATAACATAAAATAAAATAAAATAACCAAAATAAAATGAAACAAAATGAAACAAAATACAGGAGCCATTTTCATCAGTAAGAAGAGGTTCACGGGCTCTTTCACAATGCCATAGGCACAATGTCCCATCACACAGCTGCCTTATCACAGCTCTCCTCTGCACCAGGCTCACCCTGACAGTGCGAGGTGACAGCTCACCAAGTGCTTGGGTCCCCTCACTGTGCCCCAAGCCCCACAGTTGATCTCTTTAATCACCGCATCTCAGTGATGAGGCAAAAAAGCAACTCAACTCCCAGCAAGACACATCCAAAGCAGGTTGTTTATTTTCTCTGAGGGCAGCTTCAACTCTGCGCCTGGGAAGAGCCAAGCAGGCTCTCTCCAGAGCTCGGCGCTTTGGAGAAATAATCCCTCGGTGCTCTGCAGCTGGACCTCAGGCAGAGTGATTTAATAAAAAATACGCCTGGGTTATAATCCCGGCTCCACCAAGCAGATCACTTCCTTGCTCCAAGCCTCAGTTTCCCCAGCTGGGAGAGAAGAGAGCTAACATGGTCCTTCTGTGTAAAGAAGTTGGAGGTAAAGGACCTTTTGGGTTTTGTTTTGAATTGTTCTCTGCAGCCTGCTCCTCTGCTGGCCTCTCTGCGATACGCCTGCCCTTTGTGGCAGAAGGCTTGTGGGTTCAGGCACTGGAGGGTTGCTAACGGAGAGAAAAATAAGGCACAAAAATGACTCATTTTAGAATCAAAAAATCACAGAAAGGTTCGGGTGGGAAGGGACCTTTAAAGCCCATCCAGTTCAACCCCCTTGCAAGGAGCAGGAACATCTCCAACCAGATCAGGTTGCTCAGAGCCCCGTCCAGCCTGGTCTGGAATGTTTCCAGGGATGTGGCATCCACCACCTCTCTGGGCACCCTGTTTGGAAGAAGACATTCTACAACTGAAAGGAGAAGAAGGACCCAGCTGCTCCCCTAACCTGGGGAGACGGAGCCCCCCAAACATTGTGAAGGCAGGAGAAAGGTGAGCTCCTCCATCACGCGGTGCAGCAGTGATTTCATCAGTGACACAACCTGGGGAGAGACGAGTTTGGGGCTGCATTTGCCCTCAGCTACCTCATGAAAGACTCAGGGTAACACCACGGCCTTTAGGGCTGAGATCTCCCCGGCAGCGCGGCCGGGCATCACCAGCCAAGCCTGGCCCTGAGCTGCTGGGCTGCGTCTCTCTACCAAGGCTGAAGACGAAGGAGAAATCAGGGAAAGGGACAGTGGGAGGAAAACACCACAGAACTAATAAACGACTTTGAAGGAGATGGGGAATTGAGTCAGGTCCACATTAAAGGGCGAGGAAATGAATGCTGAGATGAAGGCGCCTGCAATTTCAAATGTATCGAGCTGATAAATAAATAAAGTTAAGAGAATGACTTTCAATTACATTGGAAAGAGAAAAATGGGAAGAGCTGGGGGGAATGACAGAAAAACCACAGACAAACCCAGATGTCCTCAAGCACTGCGCTTGCCTCGCGGCTGCTCCTTTCGCACGCCCGGGTGAACCCAAGGCAGCCGGCAGCAAGGGCAGGGCTGTGGGTCCTGGGAAGACGTGGGTTTAGTGCCCCAATTCAGGTTCATTCTATGCAGCTTTAAAAAGCGATTTAGCCTGGCTAAGCCACACCAGGGATAGATGGCAAGCCTCATTCGAAAGCCAAATGCATATGTTCCCGTCGTTAACAGTCCCTTCCCATTAATGACAATAATATTGTTGGCTTATGATGTTGCTTTCATTTAACAACTGGGGAAGAATGAAACGCTTGCCTCCGATTCTGGCCTGGTGCCAGGAGCTGCCTGTAAAATCCAGATAAGAGCTCTCAGCACAAACTTCTGATAAGGGAATTAACAGGTAAACGTTAAACTTTGGGGAAGGAGGAGGCGAGGAGGAAAAGGGAAGCATTTGTGGTCTCTTCACTGGGGGTGGCTTGCCAGGCTGAATCTCCCCAAATGTGGCTGCCATGCTCGCTGGATCCTCATCCCTATTATCTGTCTATACTGGGAAATTAGCCTTTTCCACAGCTGAGGCTAGGGTCTCATCTCCTTAAGGATCCTCTTTTTTCCTCTTCTTTCTATTTTCTTACCTCCCCAGAGACCACTCTCCATACTATTCCTAGCACAGCTCTTCTCTTAAGTGGAAACTAATTCCCTGTCAAATCTTTTGGGGTTCTTTCATTCCATTTTTTTAAAAAATCACTTTGCCTAGATCATCCACAAATTCAACCAGAGCAAAAATGAATGTCCTCACTCCAGATACAGCCCCCCTTGCAGATGCTGCGAAGCAGAGCACCTTGGCATGGCCAGGATGAAACACCTGGATGAAGTGCTCTCTGAGGAAGGAGTCTTTCACCCTACCTGTCCACTTTGCCAGGGCTCAAGCTCATGAAAAGCTAAAGCTGACCCACTAGATCTAGGAAATCCTGGGACATCTGAAACTTGGAAGAAGAGGATAATAAAGAAATCAGTCGGTTCCTACTAGAACTTCAAGCTATACATCCAGAGGACACTTGGTTTAGGAGTGATAAATTTCATTCATCTTTGGCCACCGTTTGGCTGGACAGGTTGACTTCAGGGACAGTTCTTCCAGGTCTCCTCCACAACTAACACTCATTCCACTCCTGGAGACCCTATGCCCAGGAGTGATTATACAAACAGCTCATGGTCACGGAACAAATTAAGGTCAGAAGGACAGCAAGGATTAGAGCATCAAGCCATCTCTCAGTTTAGCACTGAATCTTTTGAGTGGCTCCTAGCAAAGCCACTCTGTGCTTAAGACTTTTTAAAATAAAGTGGTGATACAATCAGTTGGTAGGCAAGAAAATTTCCATGATCGTCCTAACACTGAAAGTATAACTTTGCCTGTACATCCCTGTTACCCTCTGCTGTTGAAAAGGGGAGTAAGGCACAGGAGCAGAAGGACTCCTCACAGAAGAACCAAGCTTTAGCAAACCGCTCCTTCCTTCTTCCAAATGTTGGCATTTTCCTTCAGCGGCTGCTGCCTGAGCCAAGCAAACTGGCTTTGAGAGAGCAAGAGCGAAGTCCAGACAGCTCAAATAGAAATATCAGAGTTTTTCAGAGGCTAAAAGGAATTTAATTAGCTTGCCCAACAATTTTCTTGCTTCCATCAGAGCAGGCAAGCTGGGATCCCACAGCTTTTCTACGATCAGCAGCACTAATGCACCGGTCTCTCAGCTTGGAGATCAGGATCTCCAAGCCTCAAAGTTTGGGAAAGGCTGGAGTCCTTGTCACCCTGTGGATATGACTCCTTAAGACTTACATTCTCCTTTTTGAACCCCAGCCTGATATTGCCCCAAAACTTCTGTCCTCTGCCTGTCATCGTGCATGCCTGTCCCAAGAAATTCACTATTTCTGGAACAGCAAGAGCTGGGCAGGAATATCTTGTTAAGACATCTATTATAGCTTGAAAAAGGCTGATTCATCTCAATTGAAATGCTTCACAGAAAGAGAGCCAGTTTGATGAATTTATTCTGTCGGGAAAAAAAATTGAGACTAAGACAACCTGTTTTAACTTTTTATTCAAAGTCACTTTGTTTTGAAATTTAAGCTGATTATAATAAAAACATTTTTTTTTAAATGAAAAAGAGGTCACACATGAAACACTTTGATATCATCAAAATGAGGTATTGCAGGCAATTTTTTTTATTTTTTGTCAGCTCATGGAAGTCTTAGTGATTTTGACTTTTCATCCAGGACAAGGAATTTTAAGCCTCTATGTTTCTTACTGGAATGAGAAATCATTTATTGCTTATTTCTCACAGCAAAACAGAACCAGCCTTTCAGTTTCTAGTTCTGCTTTGAACTGAGACTGAGAGTTTAACAAGAGTGATCCAAAGTTGTTAAAAACCGAGAGAAAAGCTTTCATATTTCAGACTTCAATCTTCCTCTGCTCCCAGCGGCCAAAGTAAATGCCATTAGCCTTGAAGGTACTTTTGGTAAATAAAGAAAAGGGGAAAAAAAAAGAAAAAAAAAAGAGGCAGACAAGAGAATAGTCTTTATCCTTTATTTTTCTCTCATATACGTATTATAAACCATTTTCTCAAAGGCGTGACAGTGTCTCACTTCAGCCCACAGAGTCGAGGGAGTCGGAGTTTTCAAAGTCGCATTTTGAAAGGGACGGGCGGCTTTAAAGCCCATCTCAAACGCAGCTTCCTAATCCGGGGCAGCTCAGAAGGGCTGATGGCAATGCAGAGCTCCCCGCAGAGATCCCTTCGGCTCTTCTTGCGATGATTGCGAGAGGCTGAGGGAAAACAGCACAACTCCAAGCCGGCTGGAAATCTCAGACGTTATTTGCACATCAGTACCCAGAAGGAGGGGACAGATGCTTGCTTATCAGATCTCCCAGGCTTTGGGTTTCTTGTCGGGTAGCTGTTTATGTGAAAGTATTTAGAAGGGGGAGTTGTTCCAGGGAGGTGGGTACATCCCAGGGTCATCACTGCCGTCCCTCACCGAGGGGATCGGGAATTTGAGGAACTCAGCAGTGACTTTTGCTTTCACAAAGCTGGAGCTGCTGATGACATTTTTACTTTCAGCTTTACCGTCAAGACCACAGAGACAGAACTGGGAGCTCTACAGAAGCTGCTGTTGTATGGAATTTGACTGTTCTTTGGAAAGAGACTGTTTTGGGAAGTGTTGCCCGTAAACGCAGTCATGTGAGGAGTTCTCATCTGGGTCTCTACATTTCTTGTGGATAGGTGAATCAGTGCAGGCACAAAAAGCTGATCTTTCACTTTGTACTTTGCTATCTCCCTGCCCAAGGTGGATCCAGTTCCATCTTCTCCACACATGTTTCTTCAACCTAGGCCCTTATTGTGGTAGGGGTCCCTTTGCTTCCAGCAGGTACCTGCTAAACCCAGAGGAAATAAACAAAAAAAAACCCGAAAACCAGCAACAAAACCAAGGCATGAATCAGCAGCCAGGCTAGACTGCTAGAAAATGTCCCTTTTATTTCAGGATAACTGTGTCCCCGAAGGATCAGCCTCAGACCAGCACTGCCAGGGCAGGACTCCAGCCAACCCAAAAATGAAAGCTTCCAGCGCAGCGATTCCCATGCCATATCTGTGCTTCCCCCTGTGAGCAAATTCTCAAACTTCAGCCTACTCCATGGGACTGCTTGGACACTTGCATGATTTGGAGTGACCATGTCTCAGATTTCTTCAGGACTGAGCCCCTAAGGGACTTCTGATGACAGCATGTTTTCTAAAAATCAGTTTTACATTTCTGCCAATCATGCTATCCATTTGAATGTCAATCTGGGAAGTATATTCCCCTTGGGGAAGTATGTCCTCCACTACAGTTCTCCTAAACCATCTCCTGCCAAATGTCTGCCTTGATATGTACTGAAATGCAACTCCAGGAGGGATGGGAGCTCGTTTGGGATCTAAAGCATCATGAATCTGGGGAGTGCACTGCTGACAAATCACACACAAACATTTGCACATAGTTATTATCTCAGTAACAGCTACGTGCTATGTCTCTGTGTCCGGGATCCTCTTCTGGAGGGCTGGTCACAGGCATTTAAAGTGACTTTAGGTAGCTGTGATTTGGCAACAGGCATGTGACCCACTGGAAAGTGTCATTTGCTACCAGGATGCTGCACTACCAGCCTGGGAGAAGCCCTTGTCTGTATGTCAAGAGAAGGTCACGGTCACAGTCACCCCGCTTTGTGCCATGATGCATGGAGGAAAGGGGAGGCTGTCGGTGTTGGAGGAGCTCTGTGACACAGCACCACAACAGAAACATAACAAGATCGTTTGGATGCTTCCAATAAACGGCTCCCAGAGCGAGGCATCTGCTTCTGGCTCTCCCTGCTGAGTTCCTTAAAATGCTGCCGACACAGTATTCGGGTTTGAAGTCACCGGGAGTTTTGCAACCAAGTTGAGTACAGTCTGGGATTTCACCCTTTCTGAGAAACCGTTTGCAATAATTGGCCATCGCGGTGGCAAGGAGAGCATGAGGGAGAAGGGAAACCACAGAGCGCCCTTGCTCAGGGGCACGGGAAGTCAGTCATGGCTGGTTTTGCTGGTTAAAAAGCCAATGGATTTTCAGCAAGCTGCCTCCAGAAACCCAGTACTGGCAGTGCCACCAGAATCCATTCTGGGTGGAAGAAGCAACACAACTGTGCTTCTCCTCCGAAGGGAAATATGCAAAAAAAAAGCATCTCAGGAAGGATATGATTATGCTTTATTTACAGAAAAAAAAGATGCTGACAAGCTTTTTATTACCATTATGGCAAAGTTTCCACTGAAAATTAGGCTAGTGGTGAATGGTGTTTGCATCCCAGAAGACATTCCCAACTTCCAAGGGAATGTCTCTCTCATCTGCACACAACTCCAAAACAACTGTGTCCAGTAAGGTGACCATGGCTACCTGAGACATCGGTGGCAGAGAAGGATGGCTCTGTCCCACTCCAGCCATGCACTCACTGCATCCACTTCTTTGGTTTTCCTGCTATGACGCGCAAGCCTTTCTAATTAATAGAGTTGCTGCAAAACATGGCTGATTTTGAGCCTTCAGGGAGTTGCAGCCCTTTTCATTAATTGAGACAACCGCACAGAAGCCAGGCAGCTCCGGTGCTGGCGATGCTCCCGCCCTGCAGTGCGTGGGTGGCATTTCTGCAGATATTTACAGTTGCGCTCCTAGGGAGCCTGATAGTCCCATCTGGAGACATCAGAGCTCAGAGGGGGCTGGAAGCGGTCGTGGCAATTCCAAGCAGCGGGAGATGGATGTATGGGGCTTCATAAAAGCCATTCCAAGGATATGGCACAGGCAGTCCTCATCTGCTTTCGCATCAGGAACAGGGAGAGGACGCAGCGTGGCTCCTGAGAGAGCAGGCAGGCATTGAGTGCCTGCATTGTACTTGGGGGGGTTGCGTTAATGCCCACCTCCCCACGCACGTGTGTACACGTATGTGCGTGTATGCAGAACACACCCCAGTCTGATCTTCCCGAGTCCCTCCAAGGCTCCTAAAATGGAAATGGCCTGGAGGTCATCTTTTTACCAGGCATGTTCCGCTTTAGGGAGTGGGCTCAGAAACCCCCGGCGCAGGAGTGTGCTGGAGGCATCGCAGGGTTTCCCTGCCTGCTGCCAGTGCCAGGGGAGGATGAAGTGGGGGTGCTGCTCCGGGCTCCCTGAGGGCTTCCAACCTACTGTTAGTCCTGGGGAGGGGCACAGGAATGGGATGGCAATGCTTTTACCACTTCGCTAATCTAAGGCCACATTGCTCCCAGCCATGGCTTAGGCTGAGGGTGGCCCTTGCTGCGCTGATCAAGGATTTCACATTGCTGTCAAGCAAAAACATCTCTGTCAGCAGCCTCCCCCATGATCTCCAGGAGTATTTGCATAAACACGCAGGTTTACCTCCTGGCCAGGCATCAATGGGTACCTCTGGGCACATTTAAGGGATGGCCTCGGCTGTTGAACTCCAGTAGCCCACACCAAGAGCCACAGCTGATCCTTTGCCCATACCACCACACCGCGACTGCAGCGCGTCGTGGTCACTGGAAACTGCACGTGCGTACCACAGCGCAAAAATGGCTTATTTCCACATAACCAGCCAGATCTCACCTTGCCTGTGATACGCCCGGCCAGGTCAAACTTCCTGTCATCCTCTGAGGAGCTGGGATGACTACCACGCACCATTTGCAAGGTTTTATTGGGATGGGTGGAAAAAGGGAAAGCAAACTCATTGCAGAGTGACAGATGTCTGAAGATGCAGGTTTGATCATGTCTGTTGGAGAGTGTCTAGTCCTCACTGCTGTGCAGAGAACTGCCAAAGTTGTGACTGTGGTGGCTTTGTCGGGGCTCCCTTGGACAAAAAAAACCTCACAGCAATTTGTAAAGTGGGACTGTTCCCCAGGGCTGGTCACGGTCAAGCCCAGCTCCCAGTTCTGCGGAACAGGCTCAGGCGTTCGACGTTTTAGGAGTACTGCAAGGCAGGTTTGAGCGGAAAATTTCTACCACCCTCTGATGGCTTTATTTTGTTTTGCAATCAGTCCAATCTGGAGGCAAATTATGATGAATAAAAGGAAAGGAGATGAAGGTGGCCTTTGCTTTTCAGCAACGTGTGCGATAGGCAGCACCCCGGTGTGCCTGCATACAAGAGAGGAGCTGTGCTTCACAGGGAGAAAATTGCAAGTGTTTGTTTAGGATAAGGCAGCCAAGCAAAGCCCTGCCTAAATAGACTCCAAGGGGTCACTGCTCCACTGTGTTCCCTGCTCTTTTCCATGCACTTTCCCACAGTGCAGGAGCTGGGACCACCAACGCAGGCTGGAGGGCCAGGGCTCTGCTTTCCATCCCTTCCGCCGTGCTTCAGTTTCCCCGTCCTGTCGTTACCGGCCAAGGACATTGTGAAGGTGGATGCAGTACCAGGTGAGAAGGGTTCTCAGATCCTTGGAGGGAAGGACTGAGGACAAATATAATGTAAAAAAATAAAAATAAAGCACAGAAATAGTACTGTTATGAGCAAAGCCAAAGAGGCCATGCTATTCTGGGTAGGAATATGGAGCTGGGCAGGAGCTGGCACCATGTTTGGGATGCAGCGCTGGGGTGGGAACCCAGCAGCATCCTTCCCTGGCAAGATGGGAGCTCCCACGGGTGGAAAGTCATGGGGGTATGGGACCAACAGCCGAGGGAAACAGCCTGGTGTTGCGGCCATGTGGATGGAAGCGGCAGAGTCCTACTGCTCGTCATGACAGCAAAGGGTTGTCGGGATCACGGTGCTGGTAACCTCGTCTACGCGGGACACAGAAGCAAACGGGGGCAATCCCAGAGGGAAACCCACAGCCCCACACTGCCTTCAGTCCATCTGAAAAGCACTCGGGACCTGTGGTTTTTGCTATGTTCCTTGATGCAAAATAAAATGAAAATTTAAAAAAAAAAACCTGTCAGCAAATTGGAGGGGCTCCAGGAAAAGGAGATAAAGATGATTAAGGGTTTAGGAGGATTGACCTATGAGGAAAGATTAAAGGAACTAATTATGTACAGCTCAGATAAAGGACGAGTAAAGAGGTGATTTAATAACGGCCTGCAAATACTCAGGAAGGTGTCAACAGTAAGGAAGAGGAGGAATTATTTAGAATCCTTCGCTAAGGAGCAACACAAGTGATGGAATGAAAGGGGAAGGCAATGTGGGACATCAGCACAACGCGGAAAAAAACAGGGATTTCTTTAGGGAGCAGCAGGTGAGTTAGGAGCACAAATCCTCTGGAAATAGCCTGGCCTTCCATCCCTAAGTGATCAAAGAATGTGTTTTCAAAGGTGTTTGCGTGCTTAAGGGGGCAGGGAAGTGCTTTAACAGGATTTTCAAATGCATCTACACAGGTTAGGAAACAGATTTCAATATTTCAATGGGAGTTAGGCACTTAAATGGTTTCATCAGTTCCATCAGTTGCTTACTTGTCTTTGCACAAAACAACATGAAGGTCTGGCTCTAGGACTTGTCAGAAATCCCCCAGTAGAAGACTGGAGCTGAATCCCAAGCTGCTGGAGCAGTCTAAAAGTGGCCTGGCTGATGCGTGGGAGGACGTTTTGTAGGAAACCATCTTGCCTTGTCAGGGTGTTGTGCATTGATCTGCGCAGCCAATTTGAAAGTCGATGAGATATAGACTCCCAGGCCCATTAAAATAAAAATTTAAAAACGCCTTTGGCACTTAAGCACCTTGGTCAGTTAGGTAGGCCTTTGCTGCAGAGTGACTGTTATCAGCGCCAAGGTGAACACAGTGACAGTGAAAAGCCTACCCAAAGCTGCTTGTTCTCCCTTGTCCTTCACGTGAGTGCATCGCCAGGTCTCCAGGGAAAAATCTCCCATATTTCTCTAGGCTGCAATTAAGTCATCCATTGTTTTCCTGGGGACAGGGGACATCCTTCCCCAGTAAGTGGTAGGAATAATCAACTGGATGGAGGAGGCGTGGGAAGACATTAAAGGAGAAGCAGCATTGACAACATAAGATGAAAGTCAAGAGGTTACCAGAATGGAAGCCCCGCCAGCACTTCCAGCTAAAGGCACTATGAAACCTATAAGGAGGAAATTTCAGGTGTGCACTTAGAGGAGGATTACAAACCTGAAAGCTGTCTTCCCAGTGCCCCATGCAGACATTACCCAAGACTCCAAGACCAATCCACTTTCCAAGGAGCTCAGCTAACAATGCCTAGTTGGTGGGGGTCTCCAGTGTCACTGCCACAATTGATGCACGGAGATTCACCATTGGGCCCACGGCTATCCAGTTGGCTCACTGCACCTGCCTAAACCTCTTCCACACCAAGGTCTCAGAGCAGGTTTCCACATTCCCATCAAACACCTTCCAGCATGTTGGTGGGAACTCTAACCCTGCACTGTAGATGGGCACGGTGAACTCACATCTCTGCCTCAAGCCCAGAAGCACAAAAATTTGTGAAGTGCACTTGCTTTCTCACTGTTCCCCAATACACATGCAAATACTCTAAAAAAGAAAAAAAAAAGCCAGAATGACAAAGTGTAAGCTTACCCAATGTCCAGCCTGTCACAGCTATCACAGCTGCAAGTTTAGATTCCGTATAAGAATTTTGAACACAGTAATAATAGAAGGCAACGTGAGAGGAGAGAGGTTGTGGCTTGTTCTTGTTATCACCCTGAAGGGTTTTGCAGGGCAAATATTCCAGAGACAGTTTTTATTAAACCACAAACTTGTCGATTTATCCTAAAAGATATATACGTATTTGCAAGTAATTGCTTAAAAATGATGAGATATTTGAAAGACAGGTTTAACCCTTTCACAGCACTTGAGTCCACTTGAAATAATATGAAAAAGGAAAGTTAAATACAAAGATAAATGCATAAATGGCCAGAGTTGCTATGGAAATGTAAGAGGATGGAAATTGAAAGTCAATAGAGGACTAACTTACTGTTCAATTTTAAAAATAGTCTGTCTATGCAGAAACGGAACATTTTTCAAATCTCTGTTGGCCTGTATTATACAAAATGGGAAGTGGCTTTGTGGCTGGGTACATCTATTTAGTGCTGCATGCTCAGTCTGCAAACTAGATGGTCAATGGTAGACACCATGCAGGATCTTTTTCTCAGGTTAATCCACCACAGTGACAGAGCCCTGGTGACAAATCTCAGCCATGAAAAGCACAGGTATGTGGGGTCAAACTCTGTGGGATCTAATGACAATTTGTAGGGATTTTAGGTCAGGTCTGTTTATTTTTTTGACACAGTTGCCCAAAGAAACAAGGTTTATCTGATCGAGCTCGCTGGCCCACAGGCATTGCATAATATTTTCTAAACCTGCTGGCCTGCAATCAGATTTGATGGAAGAAGACATCTCAGAGGAATAAAGTTCTAACAAGCTTTAAAAGGGAGGTTATATTCAAATTAGCACTTTTTCCCATTGTCCTTACACTTTCCATCCCACTCCCAGGATGTGATATGAGTTCAGCCACTCTATGAGACACCAGAGAACCCACAGGGGAGACGACTGTAGGAAACCAGGCTTCCTATATTCCACAACTTGCAAAGTGACTTGTTTTATAAACATAATACACTTCTCTAGTTCCATTCAGAGAGGGAGTGTGAATGATGTTAAGTGGGAAGTGGGGCGTTTCTTCACACCGTCCCCACTTACGCTCCCTCTCCATTGCCAGACGCTACTGGGGCTTGTTGGTAGATTTATTCACCTACAAAATGTCCAGTGCCATTTTGGCATTGACAGCCCAAAGTTTACAGCTCATCATGTCCCACATCCCAAGGCCATGACTCTTTGACTCTTTTAGCCCCTTGGTCTTCTCTTCCCATTTGCAGGGGCTTTCCCCACCTTTCGCTCTGCAGTACCCAGAGAGCAGAGCGTCACTGGGACCTGCTCCTGCCCACGTTTTCCATGGAATGGGCCCCTGCGCCCCTCTGGTGTGTCTGGACCTGTATTGAAGGCACACAAGCCTCACACAGCCAGTTCCCGACAGCTGGAGGCATCTCACTGACTTAGATACAGCGAAACTAAAAAAAATTAACAGACGCAGAAGATGCTGAAATTCAGCCTTCCAAGAGCTGGCACAAGCTTCAGACTTGGCAAAATAATTCTGCCACTCGCTTTCTTCCCCCAAGTCTAGCTCCATCCTCTTCTGCAAGGGGTTTGAAAGAAATCCAC
>JAAGAY010000486.1:49379-85570 GCA_011801015.1 Ardeotis arabs | reverse complement strand
GTAAATGAAATAACTGTCTTTTGGCTTGCATGCAGTATTCTAGGCGCCATTATTCTCACTATCCCTTGAGAAAAGCTGTAATAGCTCTTTAAATCAAAGTCACTTGGACTTTGTATGACCAATGCACATACTGACAGTACGTTTCACAGACAACAGGTATTCATGATGCAACCCTGTCAGGACTCTGCATACCCTTGATTCCTGTAACAAGAAGCCACAGAATTTTGCATTGAAGTACTGTCCACCTAAATATATATACATTTATTTTTCCCAGTGAAAAGCACAAAGCAAACATGCAGGACTACACTGGCAGCACTTCCAGTGAAATGTCCTCCACAGATCCAACCACCATCTACAATGAGACAGGTCCAGCTACAGCATTCAAAAGCCAATGCTTTGCATGCTTCCACACAAAATCACAAACCAATACACCTCTCCTAGCACCTATTCTGGCTGACAGCTTCTTTTTTCCTAGTAACTCAGAAATATCTCTTTCTGTATTGAAAACACTTCATCCTTTTGATTGTAATACCCATCAATACTCTAAGTACAATTTTTACTACTTGTGCTTTTCTGGTTATTACTACAAACTTCTTCCTCTTTAAATGCTGGTGTACAGGTAAGTTACAGTGTCTGTAATTAGATATATACATAAGTATACATATACGTATTATATACGTATATTAGATATATACATAAGTACATAAGATATATAAGTAATTGTACTGAGACTGTCAGCGTACCCCCCTCACCTTCCCACAGAGCAATCAAGCACAGGAAAATGGAACTGAAGTTTGATGTAGTTGCTTCAGAGTACATCTGAGCGTACTAAATGCATAGCAAGTAATTACTGTAAATACGACATGTTTACATGGCTTTTCTGACAGGTTATTCTATCTGAGAAAATCATTGTCCCAAACACTTAGCTAAACCATTACATGTATGCACTAATAAGTTTGTACTGTAGACTGCAATTAGAATTGTAGACAACATGAAAGTCTGTCATTAGAGGATTTAAGATTTTTTAAAATCATTTTCTTATCAAACTCTTACATTTAAATTTGAACCCTTTTCAGTAGTGCATAAATCTCATATACAACAGTATTACTTGTGTACCCTTCTGTGTCTTTCCATATGCTCCTGAAGCTCTGTAAGACATTTCCCAACAGACTACAGTGTTACTTGGACTGTCTGTCCATCATAGCTATTCTCTCTGATGTGAAACAAAAGAATGCATCACTTCTTAATAGTGTTTGTATGAATGGTGTAATAAAGAAGTTTTCTTGTCTATAAATGTTACTGCATCTCAAATTTACAATTTCATGGGAAAAAAATCAGTTTAAATTACATAATTCCACGGTCCAAATGAGACAAAACCATTATACATAAATACAGCCACTGCTTTGTCTTTTAAGACAAAGTATTCTCTAGACATCCAGATATGATAATCTTAATGGCAAATACGAGACATTTCTGGTATCAAAGTAAAAACATCACCTTCATCACCTTTTCTGTTTACCTCTCCCCAGCTACAAGCGTATCCAGTCTCATTTAAAGCTTTAAATGATTTACTTTCAGAAGAGCCTACCAGTAAAATACATCCATTAGCTTCTGTTCCCTTGACTTCCTGTCTTGGTTAATCCAAACTCACACTCCCCAGACTCTCTCACAAAATTAAAAAACTTCAAATCCTTCTCATTCACTTTAAAACCTCTACATTTATCAAGCTCCCCCCCACTTTTTTGTCGTCTTTGAAATTATACTGTGAAAATACTTTGGGACTACCCTGCGATACGGAAGACTTCCCTTTTAGAAGAACAATGAAAATAAATTATTGAATCCCTTATTACTCCACAACTGTAAAATGTCATCAGCAATTCTTATAAGATCACCAGCTGTTGAAAATGGCTTGACTTTCTACACTGACCTTTAACATTTGTAGTTTGCAAGAGGAACTCTGTACTGTTACATCTGCTTAAAACAGATCATAACTAAAATGAGACTCGCACTCAAAATTACCTCAGATAAATTTACATGTTTGTGTGTGCACGTACATAGGTGCCAATAAGCACTCACCTGTTCACTACTCATTCAAGGCTTCACTTCCAGTGAATACTTCACTATCTCTTCTCAAGTTTTAATTAAATGTTAAAACCAGGAGAAATTCTATTACACTTAGCCTGTATGTGAATATGACATTTACTGTGACTTTGTTTTCTTAACAACAAATGTCACTAGGTACAGCACAGGATAAAGGTTGGTGGTGCTTGGTCATAAACTTGGTATGAAGAACAATAGGATGAACGAAGGATACGAATGAAAGGTAATGGAGGATAAATTGGTTACGGGCAGGGGTTGCTTGCAGTCAACATTCTCCAGTTCTATAGGCCACCTCCACAGAGCACTGCGCTCCCTCTGCATTCACAAAGCAACTGAGCTTCGTAACTGGCATAGCTATGTTGTGCCTGTAGCTGTACATCTGGTCCAGTTCAAGGCTTGAGACAATTATTACCTTGTCTTCATCAACTATTTTGCTTGCTGAAACTAAGTGAAACTTTGACAATCTTATTATGAATTTCCTGTAAAAAGGGAACAGATCTTGATGCCCAAATGGGTCTCATGAAAGCAAACAATAAAAATAGTAGCACTTCAGCGACGTTTTAGCTATCAGCTAAAGTCCTTCAAACATCTCACCTAGGAGGTGTACAATACACAAGAGGTCTTGAAAAATATTTGTTGTGCTCAAATGCTGTGTGTCTTTCTTTAAAAAAATACTACAACAAAGTATATATGAGCTACTAGTTCCCACATTGTACATAAGGATAAGGAAATAACATAATGCAAAGAGACTTTGAGCTCATTTTTATTACATTATGTTATTATTTGTAAATAATAGAGGTATTTGCTGTATTTATGCCTATTCCTGAAACATACTAAGCATAAAAATTCCTGTCATTTTAATGATACGGGAAGCTCTTCTCACAAAGTGAGTGCTATCTTCCACATTAGAAGATGGATGTCAGAGTCAGAGCAGATTTTGTCAATTACTATTAACATTTTGTGGTGTCACTTTGTGAATACCAAATGTGGTTCCACAAAAACGAGGATTAACTCTTTAATGGGACTCTTTGGCATAAAACTTATTCGACCTGGGAAAGATGATGCTGCAGTCCAGAGCTGCCAGAAGCAAATGCTAGGTCTCAAAACAATACAGTACATGGAATAAATAAATTATAGCTAATCAGTCAGTATCAAATCCCACATAACGTAACAGAAGATCTTCCTTTTCTACAGCCTTGCTTAGACACTTCTAAAAGCTTAACGTAAATATGCAGATGACACTTTCCAATAAGAAACCCGCAACCCATCTCTGATCTATGGCAGCAAGGTGGAGAGATTATACAACAGACTTTTAAATAATGAAAGAAATATGTTAGATAAAACTTTCCTGTGCTAGTGATAATCACAGTTGACTTCCAGGATAAGAAATTAAACAGAAAAAGTTGAATGCAAATTGGATTAAACCAACAATTAAATATCATTTATCAACAATTAGGGAAATCTTAACTTTCTTTTCTGAATTAAGTAATTAAAAAATAACTTTTATATATGTTGTTTGATTACTTATCACCTTCATTAAATAAATTATAAATATTTATATACCTCTACAGTGTAGAGAAGGTACATAATACGTTCCTCACAGTTAAAAGCTAGAAGCAAGGTAATTTGTTTCCAGTTCTTTCACATTTTGCTGCCTTTCTTATATTGCATCCTCATTTTGAATTACAGCAAACTTGGCTCTACGCAAATTTAGACCTGCCCATTCTTGAATCAACCTGTGTTGCCAGTCTGTTGGGATGTTTGAACATCTGGGCCAATCACACGTTTCCTATGGAAAATAAATAATCATTTATGAGTTATGAGTATTACAAGAGAGTCGATGATGACTGGACTGCGTATGTTTAGTGTATTATGAGAAAAGTTATATTTGGAAAGTTTTTGGAATGTGCTGAAAATGAGATGCTTATCTGGGTCTGTAGCAAAGTAGTTTACAGTTTCATAGCTCAACTGGATCTGCATTTATTAGAAGTGTAACTCGTATTACAGTGCTATCTGTATATAATCAATATTTAATTATTATTTAACACTTCAATTTACAGAAAATAAAAAAGGATGCGATGCATATCTGACTAAGGAGTCTTTTGGTTATTTTATTATACAAATTAAAGACAGTATGGGTCTTTCCTTAGTAGGTAACTATCATCCCAAGAGAGCCCTCAAGCACCCTTGAACCTGTCAGGGACTCCAGTATTTTGTCCTCACATCCCTCCCTGAAGTACCATTTCTATACAAGAACCAGGAACTGGGTGCTGTGGAAATCCACTACTCCAATTCTATGTCACCTCAACACTCAGACTTATATTCAGTAATATAAAGGAGTCCTTCCTTTTTGTTAGGTATTAAATCAACCATTCTGTAAGAATCCTGTAGCTTTTACTTACAATATATATATATATCCAGCAATAACAACTAATTAATTGGGAGTCTATGAGAGTCCTGAAGCACCCTTAATGTAAGTAAAATTTCCCTGCATAGAGAAAAGGGAAACACAGAAATCTTTTTTCTAAAATGTCACAAATGCAGAGCCAATGACGAACAATAATATAAAGCTCTATCTAACATCAGCCTTAAAGGAGATGACAGGCAAGTAAACCGGAAGAACCAGACGAGGAAAGTAGTTCTGCAAGTCCTTATGCAACCCAGAGGCTTCTGTCCATCTCCTTGCATTCCCAAACGGAAATGACAGCAATGAGTTTTCTCAATCTTTTTAATACCTTAATCATTGCTATCACATCTACATAGTAAATAATTTTAATTTTTTTTCAGGTGATAAGTTTAACCAAAAAATATAGGCCAGGATGGACTGAAACCTCTGCAAAAAATTTTACAGGATTGCATTGGTGTAAAAGTATTACAGCTTCAATGCTCTACTAGGAGGAACCAGAACTGTAAAACTGCTCTAAATCTTGTAAAAGTCTGTACAGTAAGTTTTTACTCATAGTATTAGTGGGGAGGTTTCAAAGTCTCAACTCCTTGAAGCCTGTGACTAGATGAAAAGACTAGTTTTGTAAATAAAAAACCCCAATCAACCAAACATTCCTGCTTGTAGTAGTTACAGATAAATGCTTGAAAGCATGATTTGAATTTGGTTTAAAAAAAAATAAAACACAAAAGACACAAAGAACCATCCCAGATTCATACTTCTAAATAAAAACATTCCCAGTACCAAGCCAAACTCCTCATTTTCATGTGTCTGACTTATGCCTTTTTTATATCGTCACACCAATTATGTCTAATACATATCCCACCACTCACTGCACCTACATCTTTAGGGCTATCAGAAGGTGTGGAATGAACACTTTACAGCAGTATGCATCACGCACTATAGATCCACATTATTGACTGCATAATAAAAGTCAATTAGAATATCAGTGAATGCACTCAAGAGTCAACACATTCCATCTCCTTGCTTTGTGAATTGTTTGAATGCTAAGAGGGTTCCTACCATAAATTTATAGAGAGAGAACTGGGACACCAATTTTGAATATCAAGTGACATAATCGTCTTTGGATTGATAATCTAAACATAGGCAGTAACTGGAATAAAGGCAGTGAAAACATTATCAGTGCAGAGTTTCCAGAGAATATTTAAGGTGCAGTTTCCAAATCTAAGGCCACGATAGAGCTGGAATGGACAACCCTCTCCTTTCTGAGCTTCTGACCACACGACCCTGGTCCCTGCTCCCCTTGCATCAGCACAAGTCATGTGTAGACATGTAAGGAGCTGGATAAGCTTCTTTCTACTGTATTAATTTTCAGCTGGATCTCTAAGTTGACCCCAAAATTCCCATGTTGTCACAGTGTTGCTGGTGCTGACACAGAAAACATGGAGGGAACATTCTGGAGTGGAACAATACTGGGGAAGCAAGGTTCATCCACTTCAGCAGCAGCTCCCACTGAAATTTGTTTAAGCTAATCACAGGGGAAAAAAAAAAATCAGGTCCTCTCTCATGTTAAAAGGATCTTACCTGCTAGCCAGGAAATGCACCTCGCATCCATTTTGAGGTTTTTATTGAATATAGCTTTTCCGGCCAAATTCAGAAATTACTTAGAATTAGCTTGAACCTCTGTACTTTTCAACTTTTTCCACCCACTTCAACAGCTGCATTTCATCATACATACTGTCAGACATGCTGTTCTCACAGGAATTTACCTCAGAGAAGGAACGTCTTCTTACCTGTTTCACCAGGCCAGAATGCCATCCTAAGAAGTCTGCAGCCAAAATCACAATTTTAACCTGCCTCTAACACTCAGCCTGTATTTGATAACTGGTTTAGAGAGCAGATATATACTGAAGGAGGACCTAAGTGTGTTGAAAAATTGAATGCGCATCAACTACAGCATTTTTAATCCTGACCCAAGCCCTTTAGACCAAGTGCCTTCTTCAGAGGCCTACAGACATACATCTAACACTAATACTTTATTTGACTGCATAGAGGTAGATATCTAGTCTCAGCTTGTGATCTAAGCCCTCTATAGGTATCTAGGCTCTCTCTAGTCATTGGAAAAAGAAGGGAACTTCCTGAGTCTACTCATACCGTGTATCTTAGGGTCCTATTGCTAAATTGCTTCTAGAGGTGCATGCCTCTCTCCAGTGACTAAAGAGGGGAAACTACAGGGCCAGCTTAGAACAACAACCTGACTAAACATAAGTGAAAGAAATACCATCCTTCACATCTAAACTGAATCATTACATTCCAAAACATCAAAATACTGGAAACAAGAAAGCAATTCCAAGATGACTGCAAATAAAATATACTGCATGACAGAATGAATTAGATATAAGTTACGAGTTTAGACTTTCCTGAATCTGATGCTTCAGGCAAGCCATATGCACCTTTTTTTCAAGTAAGTCTTTGTCTTTATAAAAAAAAAAATTATCAGTGTTCGTGACTGTAGGAGAGTTTGCCCTTTGCTAAATTTTTGTATCAATTATGCTTTGAAGGTGCTGAATGACTCTATTCTGGGGAATATATCTCAGTTCATTAAAAGGTTGTCTTTTTCTTCAACAAGGAATATAATTCATGATGAAACAGGAGTTTAATGCTTTTTAAGTCACAAATCCTTTGGGTGAAAGTAAAATAGGTTTTGGAAAAGACACACTTTCCAATCAATCTCAATGGTTAAATACCATTGAAAGGCTTAAGATTTGAACTGAGGTAATGCAAAGCTGGATATGAAGGCACAGAGCTTTTATTATTTTCCTTTGTCTAACTTAGGAACAATAGAGCATGTAAACACATGGGATTGTACACTGAAAGAATGCATTACAACTCTCCAAACACTGTGCAATAGCAAGCAAAGTGCCTGCAATGCCACAAACTGTGTAAGAGAAGCAAGAGAAACAAGAAGAAAACTCATATATTTACTATGAGACTGAAAAGCCTGTATTAGAAATATCAAGGGCTTCTTAACTTGCACCTTTACGTATACACAAACTGCTCATTTGGGTAAGCAAGTAAACAAATGTATTTTTGTATAAATGCATTCAGCTGAAAAAGCCTCCAAACTTGTGCTGTATGGGGAAAAATATATTCTCAAGCTTTTCAGTGCAAATCTTAGAGTGACAGGAATTAGTGTGTCAGTTCACTAACAACGGATCAGTGCACGACAGCACTTTGAAAAAGCTAAGTGCCAAATACCGTAATAGAAGTCCTGGAGGTGAGCTGAAGGTGGTGAGCCTGAAGAATATGTATTTCCTCAGAGGGTACAACAGTAGGCATTAATCCTACTGTGACAGGACAAGACAAGGGAGGAAAAAAAAAATTGTCATTCAGCCTTCTTGGCTGGTGCGGGGCTGACACAAGTGCTCTGAACAGCTTGTTTCCCCACTCTAGGCACACAGAACTACTTGAAGACACATGGTGCTCTGCACTGTGCTCATTTTTTGCCCCTGAGAGACCACAAAGAAGAATGACAAAATTTGAAATTTCATCAGATTTGGTACAAGCAACAGTTTCCTGGATCGTTCCATAAAATGTTGGGCCAAACAGTACTTTGGCATAAGCTGTCACTGTTCTGGTGCTTTCTAATTAGAGAGAGAAGAGTGCTTTATAGTGGATAAGCATTTCCCTCAGACATTGCAAATGTGATTTATGCCATGTCTTTATTATGACTTCTGCTGGCGTAGCTCTGTCCATCAGGGTGCTAAGGATACACGCTTCAGGACTAGCCAAGGACCAGAAACTTCTGCAGGTGGAGTTACACAGCAAACTGATAGTTCCAACAGACTGGTTTGATTCTCTTCTAGCACATCATTTTACTGTAATGATACAAGGCACAGCCTTCCTGTATCACTAAATTCTTTCTAGGACCACCTTCTGGGAGCATATGAAAACCCATAGATTGTCAGAGCTGTGCTAAGATGCCTTCAAACTTTCTCTGCTTCTCTTCTATCAATTTCCTAAGGAAAGAAAGTTTCTGAATAGAACTAAAAGTCTTGGAACGTTCTGTGTAAATGCACTTATTGGTTGCCATCCTGGGCTCCTCATTTAATCCCTGCTCTTTTCAACCTAAAGTATCTTTGCTAGACCTGTTTGCTCAGCCCTGTAGCGCAAAGCAATGCATACAGCACTAGCATCCCTGTAGAAACCATATAGACAGCATTAGTATCCACTTATGTATATCGTATAACATTTGCTTTCCAAAAACCAGATCCTCAACAGGTGTTTCTCCTTCAATGATGCTGGAGCTATGCTGATTTGATTAACTTACAGGATCTAGGTCAAGATTTTTTTCACTCCACCCCAAAGCTGTCTCCTGTCCAAAGGTCTAGAAGTGTGAGAAACAACTATCAGGCACTTAGAAACTTTTTATTCTTTGACTATTACTTTTTTTTTTTTTTTAATATTTCAGGACAAGTGAAAATTCTGAGCCTGTAGATTTTAGGCAATAACCTAACAGGAAACTGTAGCAGATTTTAAATTTATTTTTAGTTACTCAGATTTAACATTTAAAGTTTCTCCCAGAAATGCAGAGCTGATATTTTCTACAACATTTTGAAAAGCCCTATGAAAAAGTTCTAGAGAAAGTCCTTAGCTTCTTATAGATCTGGAAACTTGCACTATTTCATGCAAAAGTTCACCATTTTCTACACGAAGTATCCACATCTTCTCAGAACTAAAATAACCCAAATGGAAAAAGTTACAGAAGTCCAGACAAGCCATGAGATTCATCCCTTTTTAATTCCTCACATTCTTTGAGTAAGTCCCTACTAGATAAAACGCAAGACCATATGCACTTTGAGAACTGTTCTGAGTCCCACTTTGATTAGCAGTAATATGACAAAGTTAAATTAAAAACTACAGAAAATGTCATCAAAAACCTGTTAGCACTGAAAATCTTGTGTACGTGAAATAATTACATAGGAAAAACTCTTTGGTATAAAAGTGCTAACAGGTGAAATGGAAAATAAGAAAGTTGGAGGTCAGCAGCACGTATTTGAGACAAGACTTATTTATGCACAAGTAATGTTTAATGAATTTTAATGTTCAGTGTCATTAGCGCAGTTTTTATTATCCATCCTCTTCCAGTTTTATTAACTCTCTCCTCTCACCCTGTAACAGTGATTCATTTGGACTATTTATGTTAAGCACAAAGAGTTCCAAAAATGATAAACGACAGACAAGATTAGACCCAGACAGTGCCTAAAAAATCATCATCTTATAAACTCGATAAATATTAAATCTTTGTCAATATAGTTCTCAGTCACTTTTTGTCTCCAGCTACTAGACAGTGTCAAGACTGGTTCTAACTCTGTGCCCCAAAAAGTGCTCTGTTGTTAATGTGACCTGCTAAATATCAGCAGCATTACTATTTACACAATATTGAATTATAACTAAGTGATGTTTTGTTTCACTTAGTTGGGCACAGACTGCATTTGTATTATCATCTTATTACTTTCCTTACTTTTACTGAATTACACGTTGATGAAACAACCCACTTGATCATAAAGAAAAAAAAATAACTTATTCCATATGCAAAAGAGCTCATAACTGTATTTCTGCAAATGAGATAAGCATAACTAAACTCAAAACTATTCAGTTAGATTAGAGCTGCCTAGGAATACATGTTAGAAAAGTTAATCTAACTGGTGCACTAATCCTATACATCAGAGCATTACAGCTTATACATTGATTTTTAAAATCCTATAAATTCATTGTTAAACATCTTATAGAAACAGCAAGAGATATATCTCAAAACACACTCTATGAACATATTACTTCACTCAAATCTTAACTTTTAAGGTGTACAATTCACTATGATATTCGATGTTAAAGAAAAATTTAAAACGCACCTTAAAGTATACTGCAGATGTTCTTGGGATTAAACTTGCTGAAAGGTAACGTAACATAAGGACAACCGCAGTCATTCTAAGTGCTCAACAACAGCTAGGCATCACAGTCAGCAGTAACATTTGTTAACATGCGTTAACAACGTAGAAGGTGACATTTATGTAGAAATCTCTTACCTGTGTTGGTGAAATCTCTCCTGATAAGATTTGTGCTGTGAAAGATGCAAGTCTTAATGAATAAATCAGAAGCAAAGTGCGCTTGGCACATCCAGTTTTCAGCAAAGCTCAAGTGTTGTATGTGTAAGTAATAAATTGGCTTCTTAAAGTAGCTCAGACCATATTAATTGGAGCAGAGTCATTGCTTGCAAGGTTGCTGATGCTGCTCCTTCTGCTTTGTGCCTTTGCAGAGAGCTAATGTATGAACAAGCCAGGGAGCAAATCCCTTTATCTCTCTCTCTCTTTTTCCCTTTCCCTCTTTCTCTGAAACGGTGAGTTAGAGTTCAGTTCATTCTGCAGACGGTGGCAGAGGATGGGCTGCCAGGCAGGAGTGCCGCTTCCTCCCCTGCCGAGACACCGGGAATGTGTTGTGAATAAAGACAAAGCCCTCTACCAGTGCACCACATCGCTGTAGATAAGAGCTGCAAGGATACGCTGTGCTGTTCTCCAGCGTGCAGACGAGTCTTAAACGCTGTCGGACAAACTCATCACGCTTTCCTCACCAAAGACCTGCACCAATAACTTGGACTGGGGACCACACCTCCCCTGCAAAGGGAACTTCATCTCTGCAGCTGGCGAGGGCTCTGTTTTGCCTTCTGGAACTGGCTATCTATACGCTTTTATTTTTCTACATCATAAAGGGCAATTTAGTTCTAGTCTCTCCTTCTGCCTAATGGGTAACTGGATAAACTGCCAGGTTTCCACATAGTTAATTAAGCCAGGTGAAATCCGTCCTGACACTTCAGTTTTAGGGTTTGTACTGAAGTTAGGCCTAAAGGAGACTCGCTAAAGAGTTTTGCATATGAATAACAGTGCTTTCTCCTCTGCACTGCCCCCCTGCTTTGTTTTTCATGTTAACTAAAATTTCCTAGGTAAAATTATTAACTACTGGAAACTACTAACGATATCATTTGGGCAACAGAATGAGGTTGATCGTAGACAGAAAGTAACACAATCTAGTCGGCAAGCAGTATATAGTACGACAGAAGTCAAAAGCCTAAAACAGTACATAAAAAGACAGAATTCATAGTGAATATACGGGAAATGAATATTGTTTCAAGTTCACAGACAGTGGACTTGAACCAATTCTAAAAAGATAATGTTTATTTTCCATGCTCCTATCTGTGAATACTGACCACTAGCAGGTAGGAAAGGCTTTGAGTAAAGTTATTAAAAAAGAGTAGCAATTTTTAATATTGTATTTTTCAGATATGCATATATATACATGTACATAGTTATGTATGCTTCAGTGCCTAATATGAAACCCTGTTAGAGTCCTTCCTTGATACCAAAGGCAGTTTATCTTTAAGAAGAGAAGAAAACTAACTTTTCCCCTTAATATGGTCTGAATTACTGGAAAGAACCTTCCCCCCCTCTACCTCCAAATGATAAGAAGCTCTTCACCAAATATTGCCCCATTTGTGGCTGCGAAATCTGGAGATCTCAAAGCCTCTTGAGAACTGAAGTGCTTGGACTACGGGGAGAAAGAATGCTACAGGTAAGAGATGGCAGGATAACCAATTCCCGAAAGCATCTCTACTGCCCTGCAGAAGCCATACTGGATGGCTGGATACTTATGGAGCCACAAAATATCAAATGGAAACTGGACAAAACTCAACTCTGTTGCAAAATGGCTACAGGGTGTCAGATTTTTGCAGGACCAGTGGCTAAGGAATGAAGTCACTCCTCCCACATTCACACACAAACTTTCACAGTTGTCACAGTGTAATAATGACCACTTATCACATGGAATAAAGCTATCTTACCTGCAACATGCCCTGTGCATTGCTCACTGCAAATGAAAGCGAATCCATTTCCCATCAGTTCACGTCCTGGTCACTTTGAGGTACAGGTTTGACTAATAGAGAAATTATTGTGAATTTAAACACTCTCGCCCACTTTTGTATGGTTTGAAAAGATAACAAGCAAACACATGATAGCAAGTGTTACATACTGAAAAACGCAATCCGTCCCAGGCTGGTATTTACACTGAACCTGAACCAACTGTCAATCATATTGCCATTGTTTTAATCAACTTAAGTCATAAGGAAACAAAGAAAAATAGCACATGGCAGCCTGTGCCAGTTTTATGCGTGCACATACAGAACAAAACATCAGAGACAAGAAACTTCTGACAACAGTTACCTACTAATTTTCCCAAGGGTCCTACTACCAAGTTTGTTGCATCTGCTAATGGGAAACTTGACTTTATGAGGAAATATAAAGCACTTGGCACTCAGCTTTATGTTTGATTAAGAAAAATAGTCATGGAAGGCTTGAGAACTGGTACCAAAGCCTTTTTGCCTCCTCCTTCCTACAAGCTAAAAACTTGAAGCCTGGATCAGGGGTCCCTTGCTTTTCTACTACTGAATATACAGGTGTTACTGTGTAATACGGCAGTAAATTTCACTGGGAAGAGAAGATACACGCACAAAAGGTTAATTTCCCTCTAACACATCTTAGTGAGCCAAAGGCTGCACAGCGCTCAGTATTTCCAAGAGGCAGAGGAAGCTCCCAGTTTCCACTGGCTTCCACAGGAGCGGAGTGCTTTGCACCTTAGAGCCTTGCTGAGCCACTGCAGAACCACATGCAGTGTAGAAACACGACCCAAGTCATAAAACACCATTAATAATTTACATAGGCAACGTCCCAAGGGTTACAGATAAAACTGTATGGAAGCATAAACAAAAGACTGTTATAACATAACCACTACTCTAGAATTTAGTCTATGCCTTCATTCTTTTATATAAATGTTTGTAGCTTTTCATGTTCATACTAGTACCAGCATTTGCAAATAAAATATATCAAATGCACTGGCACAGGACAGCAGAAAACATTCAAACTTCTAGAATTTCTCATTCTGTATGAGAGGCTAAAAGGAATAAATCCATTATATACTAAAGAATAAAGTGTTCGGTCCTGTGCAGCACAAAGATGCTATTTGTGAATATTTAGAGTCACGCAATTACCCTGCACAAAAAATTTCATGCAAGGAAACTATCACCAATACTACAAGTATTTCACAGTGGAAATATTTTTTGGCAGTCACTGGAAGAAGCTCTTCTCATCATCCATCTAATAATCCATTGCATAATAATTAATGAAGAATTATTATACAAAAAGAAGATTCCTTTTATTAGACAAAATAATTCAGACAAGGAATGGCAAAAATTCTATGCAAGTTCATTTAACAAAGAAACTAATCTATTTGTATAAAATAAAAAAACTTTAAAAATCCAGAAACTAAAAAATACTCAAATGAGTTTCATGATGAGGTGTTGGGGTTTAACCCCAGCTGGCAACTGGGGTTAAACCCCAACTCAGCCGCTCACTCAACCTCCCACTCACCAGAGGGACGAGAGACAGAACCAGAAAGAAAAAGAAAACTCATGGGTTAAGATAAAGAGTTTACTGGGACAGCAAAGGAAAAGATAGTAACAATATACGTATTAATAATAATGGTAACAAAAATAAACTATTGGGATAATAAAACATACAAAGTGAATAATGCACAATTTCTCACCGCCCAACAACCTGATGATTGACACAGTCTGTTCTGAGCAGCGATCACAGAATGGAACAGAGAAATCTCCGAACAATCCCAAGCAGCAAGCGAGCTGCCCACTGGCCAACCAACACTTACATACCAAGCATGACATCTATGGTATGGAATACTCCCTTTGGCCAGTTTGGGTCAACTCTACTGGCTATATCCCTGCCAGCTTCCTGCACCTACACATTAGCAAAGCATGGGAAGCTGGACAAAGTCCTTGATCTCTTAGCAGTAACCAATACCATCAGTGTATTATCAACATTCTTCACATACCAAATCACATACTAAATACAAAATACAGCAGCTACTAGGAAGAAAATTAGCTCCATCCCAACTGAAACCAGGACATGAGGTTAGCCATACCAAAAATTTTGGGATTTTGGGAGTTCTATAGTTTTCTCCTGTGAAAATGCCAGTGGTTTTGCCAAAATATTGTACACTGCTGTCTGATCTGCCCAACCCCTTACTGTGGCTGTGACCATAACTGACACAATTGTGAAATCTGACTAAATTCTTCATTGCTAATCACAAGCAAGAGGGCTAGATGTATCTGAAAAATACATGCACTGCTAATGCAACCAATTCAGCTTATCTCCTAAGTCAAAGCTGTTTTCTGGACACACCGAACAGTAGTTATCTGAGCACCATCACAATGAGAAACAGTTATGTTTGAGAACTGTGTAGCTCAAGCTTTTAGCAAAGGGCCGTGAAATAGAGATTCTTCCATTTATAAGGCACTGTTTGAATCTGAAATACACCAGTGGAATTAAAATTACTATTAACTCATTGTAATGTAAGGAAAAGATGACCTCAAGATATTCCTTCTTGACCTGCTTTGCAAAAGTGACACTGAAATTAGCATCTGTGGGGAATTAGCGAACAAAAATTACTGTATAAAATAATAAGAGTTAGTTGTTTTTTAAATGTTTAAAATAGTAAAGAAGAAGAGGGAGTTTTGTTGATTTTTTTCTTTCTTTAGCTCTAACAGAGCGGTCCCTGTCACCTCAAAATTCCAACAGCATTTCAGCTGACAGTGAGGATGGGAAACTGCACTGCAGATGACTAGGGATTAGCAAAGTCAAAAATAATCTAGACAAGGTATCTTAGACTGGCAAACACGGTAACCTTAATGAATACACAGTGCTAAAACACCACCTATGTCACTGACCTGTTTCTTCATAACACAGACAAAAATCATACCTCTTAGCTTTTCCTGCCCATCATTGGCAGGAAGTATGACAATAAACAGGACTGCTTCCAAATCCCCTTGCTGGATATATAATTTTTTTCTAATCTGATGGTCTCACATGAAAGAACGATGCCGTATATATTAGTTACATATTCCATTAGATCTTCACCTTCATCTGCTGCAGCACTGTGGCCCCTGCCAGTTCTTTAGTATTCCTACATTTATAAATGTAGAATGTTTCTTTACAGTTGTTCTTTGACTTGTACATCACCATCATGTTCAAGTAACGTGAAGGGAGAGTGTGTAAGTGAGAGTAGCACAGAAGGTAATAAGCAGGCTCCTATTTACTGCTAGTTAAGGTACCCCCAGCTGTTTGCTAGACTCTGATCCGTACCGCCTCCATGTCAATTCAGAAGCTAATTAACTGACTCCATGTGATTTCTGACAGGTATGAGTAGTTTACTGATTCACGTGTTGATGAAAAAAGGGCTTGACAGTACTCAACTTCCAGAGCTGAAGTCAAACTTGGGGCAGGAAGATAGGAGGTTCCCTTCCCTTCTCTACAGCTTACTTATTGAAAGTATTGCCACAAACAATATCTCTGAATTATGTGATACAGGCCAGCAATCTTGCCATCATAGCTCCAGCACTGTAAATATTACTTAAAGACTCAGGGTTCCTTAGTAACCAAATCAGTTTCAAGGACTAGATATTAAGCCACATCCACTCCTTCCCAGAGATCACTATTTAAGAAAAAAAGTATGCATTCAAGATGCAGAATTTGCCCATTATTTTGGATTTTGAACATATCAAATGCTGGAGATGCTCTCATTTAGGACTTCGGGTACTTTGTAAAAGTCAGATTGAAACACACTATATTCAGGAGCAGCTTAAATTTCCTCTTTTCACAATCCATTTTTTTCTGTTCCTTTATAGATCTTTCAGATCTTTTCATAAGCATAAAGGTCATTCTTCAACAAAATAGAAAAAACAACCAGTGCATAAACTTCTGACAGATTTTATGTTTGTGAGATTTGTAAGGGATATGTGACACATTGTTGGAGAGCAGAATCTTAAACGCACAGAATGATAGGATGGTTGGGGTTGGAAGGGACTTCAAAGATCATCCAGTTCCAAACCCCCTGCCATGGGCAGGGACACCTCCCACTAGATCTGGTCAGTCAAAGCCCCATCCAACCTGGCCTGGAACACTCCCAGGGATGGGGCACCCACAGCTCCTCTGGGTAACCTGTGCCAGTGCCTCATCACCCTCACAGTAAAGAATTTCTTCCTTCTGTCTCATCTAAACCTACCCTCTTTCCAGTTTAAAGCCATTATCCCTCGTCCTATCACTACATGCCCTTGTCAAAAGCCCCCCTCCAGTTTTCCTGTAGGCCTCCTTTAGATAGTGCAAGGCTGCTATAAGGCCTCTCCAGAGCCTTCTCTCCTCCAGGCTGAACAGCCCCAACTCTCTCAGCCTGTCCTCATAGGAGATGTGCTCCAGCCCTCTTATCATCTTCGTGGCCCTCCTCTGGACCCTCTCCAGCTGGTCCATGTCCTTCTTATGTTGGGGGCTCCAGAGCTGGATGCAGTACTGCAGGTGTGGTCTCACCAGGGCAGAGTAGAGGGGCAGAATCACCTCCCTCGACCTGCTGGCCATGCTTCTTTTGAAGCAGCCGAGGATGCGGTTGGCTTTCTGGGCTGCAAGTGAACGTTGTTGGCTTCTAATTGGTTAGTTTAGGAATGACTGTTTGCCTACACATAAAGAGAGGGAGACAAAATTCTGGCCAAACCTTGCATACTTCTGGTACCTACAATATTCAATGTCTTTAAAAGATATTTGGATGGATAAAGGACAAAGAGTAAGTCCGTCCTTTTGTACATTTACTGATCCATACAACCAGCTGTATCTGGCCTTTCATATATTGCTCTACAACTCAGTATTTTTCTACAGCACAGCAATTTTTTCATAAGCCAAAGGATATTAAACTACCAACTTCATGTATTTCGATAGTCAAAAGTATAACAACTGTCCCAATTTCAGCTGGTATACTTCAATTATTATAGTACCCAATTTGAATGACAGTTTGAAAATCACTAGGGATGGAAATTGTAAAATTTAGTCTACAGAAAGTTGACAGCAATACTCTCCATATAGGATACTAGTTTTTCAGCACAAAGTAAGGCACATACACTAAGCATAAAATGTTTCTTAATGAAAAAAGACAGAAATATGTTGTTTTCTTTTGTGATGCTCCCTTTCAATAAAGAACAATGCATTTGATAGGAAAAAAAAAAAGAGGATGTGTCACAACAGAAATACTATGCAAGCAAACTTTTACAATTCCATAGGTCACCAGATTACTTTGTAATAGCTTGGTTATTTCTAGAGTGCCAAAGACAAAAAAGCAAGATCAATTCTGCCTTGGAGCTACTGAGATCCTTCACACGCATGAAATGCTCAATGTGCTCATTATACATCATTATTTCATTAGTATCTAAATCATTTGTGTATTAGCTCAGATAACTGTGCACCCGAGGGAGTGCAGTAGCTTTTGGGGACTTCAGTCATTTCATACTGGAAATAAAAAAGCGAAGAAAAGCAAGAGACATTCTCAAGGATCTGCAAGGAGAACAAGAAAATATAGTATGCAAAAGTACTGCCTTTCATCTGAAAACACAAATAAAACATTTTCCCTTGTTTATAAAGCAAGATAGAGATAGAGATAGGGATTGCAGCTCCAGATTTCCTTTGGCACGTCTAAAATTAAAGACAATTCAGAATCAGAAGTGTGTACATAGAAATAGGAAGAAAATCAGCCACAAAATCTCATCTATTGGAAATGTGTGTGTGAAATCCTACAGCAAAGGAAAACAAAAGCAAAATATTCAATGTCTTCATGGAACTAGATAGTTACACTGTCTAGGAAGCTTGTACAGATCAAAAGAAGAATAAACACTTTAAAAGAACAATGTGTAACCTTGTCTGAGGCAACTCAGCACATCTCCTCTACACCATTTATGAAGTGAAATTCAAAGGTGCCTGGACACAATTTCTAAGCAGAGAACGGGTCTGAAAGGCATCCTTCCCGTGGAATCTTGCAGTGGCCCAAGATAGCTTAGAAAGGTTTAATTTTAACCTCTGTGCATCAGCATTAGTTAATCTGGCCACTACTGTTATCCAGTTCTGAATAGCCTTGCTCTTTACGTGATGTAATAAATCAAACCATGCCACGTTAATGAAAGCTAATGATAGCAAGTTAACCTGGGTTTTCCACCTGGATTTCACTGCTACTTGTGTCCAATCAGTCTGTCAGCTCTAGTCATTACCCAGGAGATGAATACAGTCATTTGGACGGTCTATCCTTGGTCTCAGCCTTTGATTAGTTTCCAGTACCTTCTATACAGTTCCCCAATTTTATCACCAGTAGAATATACCAAAATCCATTCCTCATTTTAGCAAAGGGTGCCATCAGAGCAACTAATCTTGTGTCTCTAACAAACAATTTGTCACACCCAGGCTAGCTGGCAAACAATTTCTCAGAACTCTTCCAGTGTCTTCAGCTAAATTTAAGCTTTTCAAAAAGAAACAGTCAATTCTTTCTCTGCACAGGTTAGCAGACAGCAGATGGATTTTTTTAGCGTACCTGCTTCCCTGACTCTTTCTCTTTTGTTTTCCTACGAAGAACTTTGAAAACTGATGAACAGCAAGTTAAGTAAGCAAGAGACTGGGTGGATGTTGCACTGCTGCCCAATGTCAACCTACCACATGCCCAAATATTCAAAACCAGATATAGCAAGTTTTTCTCTTGTATGTTCTCTAGAAGTCTGAAGTCCATCAGACTTCTAGAGAAATTAATTTTAAATGATATCTGAAGAGTTTGGTTCACAGCTTACAGCTTGGTACAGAGAATGCTAGACTGCATGATCTTTACTTTCCTGAACTCTGCCATGGTCTCACATCAAAATGCCATCTATGCCCACAGAGCTTCGGAGAGCTTCTGCTTTCAGTAAGAAGCCAACATACTGAAGAACCAGAGCTATCCCATAGTTGTCCTCCCAGTAGAAAGGAGGCATAGACTGAAGCTTGAATACATAATGTTTGCGTGTATCTCTATCTCTATAGTTAATTTAAACTTCAAGTAAGTTAACCTGTTTCTTTTTTGTTACAAAAAAAAAAACCAAAGCCCTGTCCCTCAACACTTCTCACCAACTTCTTCTCTTATCCAGTACACACTATTGTCTGACACCTTTATGCTAATTTTTGAACCAGAACCACCAAGTATGATGAGGAAATTGATTTTTCTAAACAATGTTTTAGACAGTTACCTTTTATCCATCCAGAAACATCCAAATTGCAGCACACAATGAGTTAACCAGTCTTTGCTTAAGAAATTATTGATGTTGGGTATCCAGTCAGGAGTTTTCTTCCTGATTACAGTGGGAGCTTCAAGTATCTTGAGTCTTTGATTGTCAGGTTTCAAACTGCTATCCTTTAGAAAGTGACAGGCAGAATTTAAACAATTTTCTTCTTCATCCTCTAACTGTATTATTCATAGCTGATATGATTCATCTTAATTTAATCTCCTACTGATGAGGATCAACAGTAGGATATACTGGTGGATAGATTACAGATTAGTCCTTATGCTCTGCTATACACCGAGTTGTTTATTCAGCAACACAGATTCAGGAATAATATGACACTTAACTGGAGGCCTTCTAAAAAGAAGAATCCTACAAATATGTTCTTTGTTTTTCTCCATCCAATAAAAAGGTTTGGATCCACTTTTCCTGGCTATAGATGATTAAATAAATTCATTTAATTTCTACAAAGACTTTACCATGCCCTAGAAACACATATGAAGAAAGGAGGAACACCCTTTTCTCTCCCTGCACACCCACCACTTCCATATGTAGAGACCACTAGAAGCCAGAGAACACTACCAAAGGAGCAATACCCTGACAGCGTGCTTCTGCTTCTTTCTCAAGCTGAGCACCGGAGAGGCAGCAATATCTAAAGCATGCTCAGTCTAAGACTGCAAACCAACTTGGCTCCAGACAGCAATAAAAGTATGAAAACATTTTTTTTTCTTTCATCATAAATGAAATGTTTTGCAGCAGATTATGGTGGGTGTATGGTAATACATTCATCTAATACAGAGACACGTAAACGTCTTCACTTTGGTCAACTCTCCTGGAACGCACTATATACAGCAAAAACCACCACTATATTGGACTGCTGAAGAGGAAGCCCCCTGAGAACCCGGGGTGTAACACAGCCTGTAACTGCACAGGCCTAAGGTGCAGAACGAATGGTGTGGGTGGGGAAAAAACTGACAACGCTTCCCTTGTACAGATGGTTCTTAAAAATACTTGCATAGATTGAAACAAAAAGCTCAGCCAGCACAGCATGGGCAGCATGACATCTTTGTGGTTGGTGTTTAGTTTTACTTTGTTTCCTTGTTCTACTCCGATGTAAGATGGTTGGACGGCATCAGAGAGCAGTCTTAACCATCCTCTCTGGTTTTATCTCTAAATGGCAGAGGTGACACGATCTAGAGAAGAAGACCCAAGAGCCTATTCTCTCTCCTTTTAGTTCTTTAGACTTCTTTGAGCCACCCTCTCAAAAAGTATAGCTCTAGCCTTTATTTGGGGAAGAGCAGAATCACAGTCAGAGAAGCAGCGGACTCTTCTGAACATTTTCTGATCGGATGACAGGAAACGTCAAGAGGTAAGGCTGACCCAAGCCCTGCTCAGCTGCAACAAACACATCAGAAATTATTCCAGCCTTTTGCATGCTCCATGAGCTGGGGAACAGCTGCATACTACTAGCATTCTGGCCACATCATCTCTCACACATACATACATAACAGCACCTACATTCATAATCATGAAAGTAAAAACTGACATACTTCTAATTGCCTTGTTTTCAGCTGTTTATAACAGCTCCTAACTTTAGCCATTTGGAAAAGCATTTATTTACAGGAGCTTGCCACTGAGGGAATTAATCAGAAAAATTGTAACCTTTGTAGGATTTTCAGATGCTGACACTGGAATCTACAAAAATAAAAGATTGCAAAAAATAAAGACAGATTGAATGTGGACCCCTACTGCTTGGACTTGGAAAGCAGGAAGAGCAAGGATGTGGAGAGTAGCGTAGAGCTGGTAAACAAGATGGTATGTGGAAGTGAGCAGATACTGGAAGGTTTCAGTTAAATGTCTAAGGAGTTAAGAAAGAAAATTTGATGTGCAAGGGAACAAAATTGAGGAGATACAAACTGATGGATGAAATAAGCTTTGGCAAAAGGAGGTACAAGAAGGATATCAGACAGATTTTGAGGACCAGAGTAGAAAGCAATAGTCCTGGCAAAAGGCCTGTCCATCACTGTTAGAAACTACCTGTGAAACCCACTGCTGCAATTTCGCAGCATTTTCTTGAAAAGATGACAAAATTGGTTTGTTGTGCAAATGTGTAACTGCATGTAATAGCCTTCAAATTTTTGTTGCCTTATTGAGAGCACAAGACAAACTTGCTTTGGGGTTCAGTCAGGAAGGTTGTTAGAAAATAAAAGAGATTTATTAGGTTAGATGAAAAGTGTAATCTGGTATCCCGTCTCAGCACGGAGAACAGTTTATAAATGTGGAAAACTTATAAAACCAGCAAATACAGATACTTCTGCCAGCATAACGCCTCAACTTCCTGAGCTAGAGTATGCATCTGCATCGTTGTGTTTAATAGTCCTTGACGGGTCCGTGATTTTCTGTAATTGCTTATTGCTTTTTTTATACTTTTGACATCCTAAAAATCCTCAGTTAAACACTTGAATTATGCATGGCATGTAAGACACAGCATTTTGGTTTAAATTTGCTCTATCAGAGTTTCAGTGGTTGTCCATTAGCTCTTCTGTTATGAGAGGTGATGAATAATCACTCCTTATTTGCATTCAGAGAACTTTATTGTGTGCTTGCTTCAGTTGTTTTTTTTCCGAGTTCTAATCCATTTTACTTCTCCACATGGGGAATTTTTTCCAACCTTCTTGTCATCTCATTATTCTTCTCCATCTCTTTTCCAGGTCTGAAATACCCTTGCCAAATTGGAGAGGGACACCACCCTTAAAAATGTGTCTTTTTCAGTCGTTGTTGGAATTAGGTGGGCACTTTTGCAGAATAATCCATAGATCACCCAAGATCTCTCTGAACAATTTAGCAAAAACTATAGCATTTCTGAACCTGCATACAGGTACCATTTCAGAATTAGCAATGCTGAAATTTATGTACCTTTTTTTTTTTTTTTTTTCACGGTAACTCACAGCAATAAGCTCTAGTTTTGCTGTTACTGAGTATTATTTTTATTATTTCTGAACTTTACCACCTTGCTATTTGTTCCCTGAATACGTGGAACAGAGATTCCTTTAATGATTTTTACAAGACTCCATCTGAATCCTTTCTCATATCTCCCTAGCCTTTCTTTTCTGTTTTAATCAGACATCACTCTGTGGGAGGAACGTCTCTTTTGACATTACAGCTCGATTTTTAAAGAACATAATAAAATATCTTATCATAAGCTTTGGAGAAATCTGCATACGGTATGGCAGTCAAGTCATTCCTAACTACTTGTCTTTTGGCTACTTCAGAAAACCCTAATGTATTTATAAGGCATGATTCCCTTACATAAATCTAAACTTCTTTTCGTTACTACTAATTTTGTCCTTTATTACAGGTTTGGGGTTTTTTTTAGTACAGAAGAGATGCTTAATGTTTACATACAGAGTCTTTTAAAATTTGTTTTGCAAAAGCTGGAGAGCGTGGAACAAAAAAGATGGAGACTGTAGGACTGTAGGTAGATGAGGATGATCTGATGCACAAGAAAGATGGGCATGACCCTGAGGAACTGAGATCTTTTTCCCTTTTTTGACAGTTTGTACACAATTTTGGTGGAAGCAATTTGTTCAAACAGTTCAGAAACTGCACAATTCATCTGAAGGGTTTCTGCCTTCCAGAGAAATAGTTCAATACTTAATTTCTGTGCACATTGTCCGGTTCTCATAGATACACCAAAGATGATGGGAGCGGAGTTCTAAATGTACAAATTGCTACGTAATGCTAAATATTTTGGGCAAATAGAAGAAAGGTGATAAAAGTCTAAAATAGAACACTCATAGTCAGATCTGGCTTAATCTCTCCATACTTCCATTCCCAACTGAAAAGACAGATAATAATAATGCCATTCATCTCAAAGCTGTTTCATGAATGTAAGTTCATTAATGTTTTTTAAGAACTCAGATACCTTAGGGATAAATCGGACTAACACTGTTTAAAATCCCATGAGAGAATTAGTAACTCTGACTTCAGAGCTGAATTTGAACAGTGGGAAATAAATATGACATGAGACACAAACTGAACTTCAAGTAGAAAAAAAAATACATAGCAAAAACTTTATCTTCCGTTTTGCTCACTTAATGAAATAGGGGTCTGTAAAACTAGCAACATGTTACTATGGAATTTAAAAGTTCCCAAGGAAAGATGTTCAACACTAATTCAGACCCTTAAGAATTTTTGAAGGCTTGACTAAAAGACAGTAGTTACGTCCCTGGAACATAATTTTGCATAAACATAATGCACAAAGTGCACATCCCTCCTTCTAATTGCAATATTCAGTGCAGATAGATGAATGTAATCTCATACTAATTATTTCAGGACAAATACTGGAGTATGACTCATTAATCAGATGAAACTTTCACTGAATATAAGCTAGCTCTTTGCTTCTACAGCCTACAGTACACAGCCCATCCTGTGTTAGTTTTCTTTTGCCTCAGATTTCCCAAGGACACGGAGAGACAGTTTATACAGCAGAGAACCTAACATAACTTTATCAATTCAAGTATGTTGAATATCTAATTCTTTTCTCTGCTCCCTAGGCGCGTTACATTTGCAAATCTTTTTCAGTTGGACACATTCACCTTTGGTGTAACCACTACATAACAGATCAGGCAGAACAGAATACAACTCAAAAAGGTGTTTGTGAGCACTATCAGGTCATCAGTCCCCCAACAATGAACTCTTCAAAGAGCTCCAGCTCTCACCAGCAACACGATAGAAAGAACAAATACAAAAAAAAAAAAACCCTTCTAAATTAAAGCAGAGCATTGCATCACCCAAATAATAACTTAGTGAGAAATTCGAAATCTGCCAGAAAGTCTTCAAGAAAAAGTACTGATATCAAAAGGTAACTTACAAACCACTCCAAAATATTATTTTGAAATATGAGAGAAATCTCAGGGTCTTCACTCATCACTAGTTGTGCCCTGTGATCTTAAAAAATTCCTTCCAGTGCATTAATAATGTAATAGATCAAGTGCAATACAGATACTGAACACCAGAACCCCAGTGGAAGACTGATCTCTATTTTCTGACCCATCAATAGGACATAGATAAGATGTATGAATGAATCTTATTTCACAGCTGAGGACAGTATTCCTGACTGCAAATGATATTGCTACATATTTCATCCACACACACATTTTTATTTTCTTTAAAAAAAAAAGACAAAGAAGCATATTTTCATTAATGCAGTCACCTAAATTTAAGACACAGAGATAGATGTCTAAAACGCAAATTAGCAGACACAGCCTATTGGTTATGTTGTCTCCTGAACACTTCATGGAGCTCGACTAAATCCTTATTGCCAATAGTCAAGCCAACATACCCACTCTTATTCAACCTGATGTTCCATACTTTATCATGGCTGCTGTTAAGTGCTACCAACAGGCACGTAATCAGAGAACCTGAACAGTGAAGCACCAGCTCACAGAAGGCTCCACATAGAAGCTGCTCCTAAAATGCCCTGTAGAGCAGTGCTGCTCTCCTTCCTCAAACACAGCGTTTCCAGTCAGCTGCAGATTCAGTCTAGGTTGGACTATACAAAAACAGGGACAAGTAGAGTGTGATCCCTACCACCAGATGAACATAACAGAGAGGTCAAACAGCACAACATACATTGTTCAGTTCTGTGGGCTATGTCTGACTTGCAATCATTTTCTTGCAACCAAACCAACTCACTGGGAGAATATACACGCACATGTAAGAAAAGAGACAAGTAATGATTTTGTTTAGCAGATTCTGTTGACATTCTGAGCTTACAACACATTTTTAAATCTAAGCTTAAAGGTAATTATATCATTCAGCAGGTCCATCAAGAAATCTTTGCATCCTGCTCACTACCATTGTTTTTAAATGTTAGAAAGGAAAAGAAAGTATCCATCGACTGCAATCTAGTTTTTAGTTCCAACTCAATGGTAGCACCAAGCAGTGCTGCTATTCCCGTCAATCACCTTTTGCAACCTCAAGAAAGGCAAAAGTTACTGACTGACACCAAGAAAAATTTCTTACATTCCGCCCTCACTATCCAAAGGGGCTTTGGGAGTCGAAACCATCAAATTAGTGTCAATTTGAGGCTTTTCTAAGAAGTAGGGAAGGAGAAAAAAAACCAACCACTCAAGATTACCTGCATTCATTTTATATGCAGCCCCCTGCTAACTTCTAATCCTAGGCACTGCCTGTCAGGTTGAAGGACACATTATGTCACTGTCCATATTCTTCTTTAATTATACAACTGAATAATCTTGCCTCACTTGAGCTTGAAAAGGCAGAAATCTAAATATCAAACAAAAATAGTTTTAGCTTCTTATTTTCTGAAATATTTCTTTTCTGACAAAGGAAGATGAGCTGGGAGTTCCTGAATTGTTTTGTCTTTCCTCCATAGGCACTTGCCTACCTATCATTCATCTCCTCAGTAATTCAGGTTGTGAATCTCCAGGGCAAGTGATGAACCGGTTCTTCCAACGTTAACCAAATAAATGTAGCCAATAAAGGACAAATATGATATTTGTTATTTTACACATAAACGTGCTACATATAAAGCCATAAACTCTAAACTGAGAAAATAATTTAATCCAGTCCTCCTGAAATAACATATGCTTCATCCCACATATTTTCTGCCCACACTTGTAAGTTTACAATTTGTTATCTTTAGTGTCAGCTTGTCTTCTCCATGCTGACTGTCTGAATCAACTGTGAATTTCTCATAGCATCTTCTCCTCATTCCTTAGCTCCACTTTGTGAAGTTCAAGCTAATAAAATTATTTCCGTCGTCCAAATACTGCAGTCATTAGTCAGCTGATTTGCTGAACAGCGGATAAGATGACTGGATGCAGTAAGAGCTCTGACTCATTCACTCCTCTTTTAACAATTGTGCTCAGCTGCAGCTGCAGAGCTAATGTGAGTACTCAGACTGTTAGCATGGCACTATATTTCTTTTTTTGCAGAAATTCTCTGGCTTCTACTGAGTGTCCCACGGTACACAGGATTTCTCTAAAGAGAAAGGTTTTCCATTTTGTCAAAAGAGAGAAAAATGTGCATTCTAGAAACTCCCATTAACAGGATATTTCTATTCAAACAACATAGCACTATATTTCATGTTTTTCACCTGACTTTAGTCCTCTGAGGCTTGCAGTATGGAAGGGTATTGTATATCTTTATTCTACAACTGCCCCCATTATCTAGTCAGTTTAGCCTTGGACTGAAAAATTACCATTTGTCCCTCTAGATGAAATGTATCCCAAGTGGAGACCAAAATCGACAGTATTATCCGTCTCTTATTGCCCCATATGGTTTAAGCCTAACGTTATTTTTTGGTGCCCTGAAATTTTTTTGGTGCACTAGAATTTTTTTGGTACACTATAATAGTAATTGATTCAATTAGGGGAGTATGCCATGGAGCACCGTATTTCTGATTAGCCTATTCTGTATAAACTTATGAACATCTACTGTAAAATTGCCTCTTTGAGAAGAAATAGAAAAGTAATGAACACACACAAACTAGGAATTTTCAAGCTTATTGAATCCGTTTTGCTACCTTTAAATACATATTCACGAAAACATCCACAAGTGCTGTCAAAGTCCCATGAAAACTTGTAATGTATTTAATTTAACTGATTATAAGGCATATAGATTTTAAAATGTTGAGAAATATAAGATAAACACAGTAAAGTGAAGTGAAGTGAAAGAAAATGGCGAGTCTCCTTTTGGGTCAAACTCATTGAGGCTGCCGAATTCCACTGCATCTTTCACGACCCTTTCCAAGCTCCTTACACAAAGGACACACCTGTGGAATAGACTAGAATTTCATTTTTATCAGGATAGTGTCTCTTATATGAATAATGTTGGCGTTATTGGTCACAGAAAAAATATATAGCTAGTTTGTTTCTAAAACATAATACTGAAGAAGGAGAGAGTCACAATCAAAATGTAAACACTACATCTTTGACCTATTCTTCCCAGTACACTCCAGTGGAAAGTATACACTGCTTTCACGTGCCAACAGAATATGGGAAGAAAAAAAAGGCAAAGGTATGACCTTCTCAAAGTGACCAACACAGTTAAAAGACATTAAGATATTATGATAATAAGTATTATACAAGAACTGAGGTGGAAATGTGTACTTTCCCTCTGCACTGCCTATGTCACTTTGAATACTTAGACTCCAGTAGCATCTGTTTCCTAAGAGGAGAAACATTACACTATTTTTCCCAACACAGCTAGACTTGTGAAAGTCTGAGTGTATGGTATAAAAGAGGCCAGTTAAACCTCCTCACACCAAGTCTGCCTGTCTACTGTCGGCATTCGAACCAAGCTCATTGTCTTCTAGTACAGCAACATTAAACATTACCAGCCACGCAGCCGAGCTGCTGTAGCAGAATCAATCCTTTGCAGTTCAGGTGAAGCAGGTGCTCTTCCTCATTAAGTGCATTATCAAGGGAAAGCTCAAATACTTTTACACATCTCAGAAGCATTAGCAATTGCTTTTCATTGCTTTGTATATCAATAGAAAAGAAAAGTAGTCTTTAAAAACTTCACATAGAAAGAATTGCACACAGAAATCTGTCAAGATAATCCCACAAAACCTATATAAGAACAAAGGCACGCATTCTGCATTTTACTATCTGTTTAAAATTCTTTGACTTAATTGGACAAGCCTTCTGGCACAGCCATCATTCTCTGAAGACATCATACCTATTTTGCTGTTGCATGTCCAAGTGGAGTGCACAAATCCATAAGAAGTTAAATGGCAAAATGATACAATGCAGCATAATATGGTTTTGGTAGGATAAGAAAGGTTGAGATAAAATGACTGGTATCTCATGCATTTTGAAAAGAACCACCACAAAAAAAAGGCTGTGCATTTAAGTCACTGGAGTCACAGGACCAAATTCTGAGCTCTGACAGGTCAAATTTTCTAATCCTGCTTATCCACAGTTGTTCATTAGCAGTAGTTCTCTGATTTTTCAGAGATACTTATTACATAAGGAGTTTAAATGCCTGTAATTCAAAGGATTATTTAAACTGTCTCCTCTTTTAACCTTTTCTCAGAAGCACATAGAATTTTTTAATACTGAAAAATATATATTATAACTGTTAGAAAAATAACTTTTCCTTTAAGGCAGTACCTCATACAAACCAGCAAATGTTGACAGGACACACATTTTACAACTGCTTTACACTACACCGCTCATTGCTATGCAGAAACCAAAGTCTAAAAAGATCTCTACAATGAAATTTGATGTTACACCATCAAGCCATTTCCTCTGCAGGCACAGTCTGACCACATGAATAATGACAGAGATACGTTCTGTGCGGACTTCTTGCATGCAGAAAGAAGCATGAGAGGAGAAAGTAGAGAATACTCCACTACTACAAGGTTCCAGTAGCTGCACAGTCAGGAGGGAGCAAGAACACTTCCTGCAGCGAACTCTTTTTGCCCATTCACATCAAGTCAGTAATAAGCCCTCACTTCTTCGCCTTCTTATGCTCCCTTCTTCTGGCTTCTAGTTTCAGAGTATGAGTGTTCTGAGTTGGACTTAAGCACTGAACTGGTGAAAAGCGAGCAGCCTCTGTATTAAATACCTGTACTTGCCCAGATGTGTATTTACCGGCCCTTTGCTCCAACTAATCCATGCTACCCACTTTAGTACTAGCAGACAAAACTTGGTAATTTCTTGACATCATCTCTTTCTCAATCTCAAAGTTCGGGAATTTGAGAAAAACTCAGCACAGAAATAAGAAATAAGCCATTTCTAGATCCCAAACGCACACAGAGTCCCTCCTCCCCTAATACAGAACCAGCACTGAACAAGTCACTGCAGTTACCCACAGTTCAACTGGTACATGTATGGGCAACACACCAGCCCTGCAACACCTGCTGTAATAAGTCTAAACCAAATTTTTAAGTGCTGCATTTCTTTTAGGAAAAGCAAACAAAAAGCACAGAAAAGAAAGTGCCCAAATTAAAGTTGAAAGCAAAGGTGTTTACTCCCCCTCCCCTTTGAGATCTAGCAGACAGAATAATATTCCCTTCCACAGCCTGAAGTTCCACCTAGAGGGGACTTTGTTCACAGCAGCATAAATTACATTGATCAGTGTGATTACTAACCAGCAAGGCAGATCAAAAGTAAATGCTTCCAAAGCTCAGATTGATTAGGACTGGAGATGCCTCCACAGCTTGCGATTCAGCAAATATTTTGCACCTCCAAATAAGGCATACGGAGAATACTATATTTAGGCAAGATATTTCGCCTGGACATTACAGGTTGGTAGGTATTAACAGCTGTCTTCGCAGAAATTGGGTGCAAGTCATGTCCTGGTGTTCTGCTTTAGAACCAGAAAGAGAGCCTGCTCCTTTTCTAAGATAACATTGGGTTCTGGAATGGTGCTTACAGCTATGAGGAAGTATGAGACGCAGTAAATATGGACTTTTTTAGGGAGCCTGTACACTTCTGGCATTTTTCAGGACAAGTTATGCACACACTATGCAATAATTAAGATCTGCTAAAGCAGCTAACCAAGCCCACAAGGGTAATTCTCAGGCATAGGCAGTTCTAAGAAAACCCTAGGAACAAGCTATGCAGGTTAGGTGACAATAATTTTGATTGGTAAGATAAACACCATTGCAAGCAAGTTCCTGGGCCAGACGAAAATTACTATATTAGAGAAAAATAAGAGGAAAGGTGCAACAAAAGCTCATATTTCACTTTATTCCCTGCCCTAAGCAATGGCATAACCAAAAGTTCTGGACACTTGCTTCACCACACCACTCACCAACAGCATTTGTTCATACCTGATGTTTCATACAGAGGTAGCTGACATGGCATTATGTTTAATAAAGCTCTTTTCCTAAAAGATAATGTACAAAATGGAGGACCTTCACCTATCATCTACTTCATTGCTATTTGCCTCGAAATCACACAAGCAGATAATCACTGAGGGAGATGAGGCACACTGCTGAACCGAGGAAGGAACTCACCAGTGCATACTGCAGAAGGAAACGTAGAGTCAGCAATTCAGTCTTTTAAAATATGAATGCTCTTTCCCCCTAAGTCTAATTACCACAGTTCAGTGGCTTAAATGAAGTGATCCAATAGGTTTAGAGTTGTTTTTTAAATACCAACCTTCCTGTGAAAATCTTTAATCTTCTTTAGAGTGCAGTTTGTTTACCACCTCCCTGCAAGCTGTGTAGTTCACAGAACGGTTTTCTCCATTAGGATCCCACTGCAGGAGGAGGTAAAACAGCATGGCAGGCAGAGATTTAAGCTGCCCCGGATTGTAACATGGCAGATCTAAGGAATAAACTCAGGGTCAGGATATCAGAAAGACATTTAAGCTCACATCTAAAATATAAGCAATGATCTAAACAACTGTATTCCACCCATGTTACCCACAGCGTATGATTGAAATAATGTCACATTTGCAACACAAAACAGGAAAAAAAAAAAAAAAGACGCTGAACATCAGGGCTGATTCTAATTTCTAAATGTCCTTAGGCTGAAAAGACAAGGAGGATGAAAATTTATATCAACATTAGCCTTAAATTTACTTCCATTGATTCTTGCAGGATGTTTCTGTCTACTCAATGTGTCTCCTCTCCATGTCTGAGAAAGACAAATAATTACTAGTTGCTTTTTTTACTTTGTGTATTACCTTTCAGTCTTGCACCGTATCTGTATTACCTAGATAATTCATGCTTTGAATGAACTGTTGGTAATAGAACATCTGCCCTAACTTCAGCTATACACATAGACATATGATCAAGTTAGAAAAGTATTTAGATGTGTAATATAGTTTTTTATTTAATAGGAATGGCTTTCTTTTGTCACCAGAAACAACTTATTATGAATGCATATTAAATAAAATGCTAAATAACATGTTTTCTTTATTATGCTCATTATGTTCTCTAAATGACTGCCAAGGTGACTACATGCACAGGCATTTGTTTATGAAAGATTACAGGTACTGTAATGTCCTGTGGACCATCCAAGACGAAATCAATTGAATCTTAACAATAATCCTTTATCTCCCCATAAACAAATGAATTTATTTTCTTAAAATAAAAGGAATTGATGGTTTGATACAAGAAAAAAAACCATGAATATGGCAAAATAATTAGTGCAAATGTGCTACTTCACTCACTCACACTGAAGGGTAACAGTGGAAACTCACAAGCATGACAAAGGAAGTTTACTCTTCTGTCCAAGGACAGAAACCACAAATAGAAAATGAGGAAAGATGATGTTCTTTATTTGTAGATTTTTCCTGTAGAGAATGTAAGTTGATTGTTGCTGAACACAGACTTGCATCACTCCCAAGCTACTAGCTGGAGTAATATCCAGCATTTGACTATAATATTAACAATCACGGCAACCACATAAGCTTATTTCCTTCCTCCTTACACGAACTTCACACTGATGGAATTCCAGCAGATTCAATATAGTTATTCTTGGTTTATATGAGAACAGGTATGAGCAGGAGGGATTTTAATTGTTTCCTCTATATGTTGTATATGCTGTCACAGATACTTATTTACTCCATCAAAACTCTTTGCATATTTTGGATGATGGCTTGTCAGAAATCAGAAATCTGCCAGTGCAACTCCATAAACAAAGTCTCTGCTCTCTCACCTCCATGTGAAAGATATGGGAAAAAAAAAAAAAGGTTATTAAATGTAAAACGTTGAGCTAGCTCTCTGGCCTGAATTGGCACCCAGCCTTATGCATAGTCAAAGGAAATCATTAGATTTTGAAATGTCTTAAGTTAAACAGCTCCAATTCATCTCCTGGTGGACATTAGACATTATGGAACTGCAGAAGGTTCTCACAGGCCCACCTCTCCAGCCTGTCAAGGTCCGTCTGGATGGCATCCCTTCCCTCCAGCCTGTTGACTGCACCACACAACTTGGTGTCATTGGCAAACTTACTGAGAGTGCACTCTATCCCACTGTTAATGTCACCAACAAATATGTTAAACAGCACCAGTCCCCATACCGACTCCTGAGGAACGCCTCTCATCACTGATCTCCACTTGAACATCGAGCTGTTGGCTGCAACAGCTATCAACAAATTATCACTCCCTCTCCATTTGTCTTAGCAACAAAAACAAGATATTGAAGAAGGAATGGAAACAGGTTGCTCTCCAACTACAACTTATAACAACTCATCTGTTACATCTCGATGAATTTTATCTCAGGACATAATAAAAATAAAATGTAATATACTTACGTTACTAATAGTATCAGCCAGTACTTGAGAACAAGTACAGACACCATAGCCATAAATAGCACGGTTTCACACACTGACTCAGACTTTTTGCTCATTCATATTCACTCTTTAGTAGAAGTAAATCTTCTGTACTACTAACAGTTGTCTAACTCTTCTTTTAGCCAAAGTTGCACATATTGGAATAATAATTAAAAGTCATATTGGAAGATTCAGAATTTACGGGCTTAAATAACACAGTGCCTTTGCAGGCAGAGTTCAATGCGAGACACAGCAAATGTCCTCTCTACATGCTTTCAACTCTAGAGCAGTGTTCTATGCCCAATCCCATTTCTTTTTTTATTTGCAAAGCAGCCTACAAATTCCTTGGGATGGAGTGCTTTCCGAACTGATGCACAGAAAAGCCAACGTGCGTGGACATGCATGTATTTACACCTATACTAAACATACTATACCTAGAATTCTGAATCTGATTAAAAAAATTTAAAAAGAGAAAGTAAGTCTGGAATCTAGTAAGTTTATAAATTCCTATATTGTTGTGGACATCAGTACATAATACAAGCAGGCGGCCTATAAGTACACATCAACATATATGTGTGTATGCATGCCTGTACGTACACAGAGCATGAGCCTCTTCTGTGCGCTATCAAATGCCGAAACATCGCAGCGCATCTTATGCCAGAACATGCAGTACATGAGCACCATTCCCAGGCAACAACTCCCCTCACAGTACATGGTACAGTTTCACACTTGCCTTTTGTGCTCTTGAATGAATTTCAACATCATGTATTTACTGACATGCTGAAGTGATTTTTATGACAACTCTATGAAACAGAGAACAGTCATCAACCCTTAAGCTAATGGCAGCATTTCTTCACACTTCTTTGCCAGGTGACTAAGCAATTAAAAAAATTAACTAGTTTGTATTGTTCATTCAGCTATCTAGAATGTACAGAAGGATATTCTAACCAGCTGGAGAACTATGTAGAGTGTGGGCATAAATTCAGTATCTTGCTGAGAAGTAGTGATGCAACTTCATCAAGTGCACTTAAAAGAGAACACCAAAAATTCTTAGCCAGATATTTAATTTCAGATACTGACAATCTATTTTTTTTTTTAATTGAGATAGGGTGAAACTTACTAACGTATAAAAGGCAGTTGGAGGTATTAGGATGCAAGTGCTGCACTGGACGTAGTTTTGCCATACCATCAACTTCACTTATTTTGAGCAGTATCTTGTTTCCTCAGGAATCTATTAAAATTAGTGGGAGTATCATTTCAGTGAAGTTCTGCCCACTTGATCCTACCTCCATTGCAAGACCACCTCACATTCGCTTTACTAAATTGTTTCAGGTGTAATCTTCTTCTTCATTTCATCACTGCATTTAACTAAGAGATTTAATCCTGTTAGGGTAAGAAATTAATATAACAACTTACCCCAGAGATACCGTTTTAAATCATGTATGTTCTTCTGTGCATACAGCCTTTAAGTTAATACGTGCTAATAAATTAAGCTTCAGATCATGGGAGTACTAATAACTATTTCTTATTTTCTACCTTCCTCCAGATTCTACTGAAACACTTGAACAAGTCTGTTCTTTACATATAAACACATCAGAAAAGTAACACACTGGAATTAACTGATGGAGAAATTAGGTAGAGCTGCCCTGAAAAACAAGTCACTGGGAAATCAGAAAAAAAGGCCACATTTGCAGATTGAGTTTTCCAGCTGGCATGTATAAGCATAGCTCTAAGGAAGTCTACCCCAGCTGAGATGCTGCCTTCCCTGAATTAACAATTTAACCCTGCTCTCTACTGAATAATTGCATAAGATATGTAAATGAAATTTGTGTCAGGCTATCAAATATTATACCATCTAGTAGACAAAATTTGAAGTGTCTTGATTTTTCACATACTACAGTTTTCCATCAGAACTGAAAATGTAAAAAGTGAGTCACTGGAGAGAGTAATATTGTCATAAGGAAAAAACAAATTAACCTGAAGGCCAACAGAGAGTCAGAGTCTAATTTGAAAATTACTGCACTAGCCAGTCTAAGAAAAAATACTGTACTTCAAGGAACTGTTTATCCATTGGAATATCGGTATGGTTGCTGGGTAGAATATGAACAATGATTCATCTAGTCCTGGATTTTGTCTCCCATTGTGGTATCAAGGGCGAGGGAGTAAGACAATACACACATCACAATTACAGAAAGATCTAACAACAGAGGGAATTTCAATGTGTTACTGTCAGAAGTTGGTTAGCTTTAATCAACCAAATGTAACTGTAGAATACTCCTACATGTCTCTCCTGTCTCAAATTCTACTTACTTACTTTAGACTTAATGATACATTGTGTCAAAGAATCCCATCAATTAATTCTAAAAGCAACAGTCTGGTAATCACCTTGTCACAAAAAAAAAAGCATGCAGTAAAGTTAAAACCAATTTAAGTACAGCAATTGCAAGCATCACTGTGAAGATGTGAGCTACTTTATAAATGCAAATTAAATTCAGAATATTGTTTTAGTTTAAAAAAAAAAAAAAAAAATCAATGGCTGAAACACAGTGTGGATGGGCTACACTTCATGCTGTCATACTAAGCAGAATATACCATTTCCAGATCGACTGAGATATTGGATAAATTGTAAGATTTTTTTCCAATATGTTAGTGCAGAATGGGTAATTCAAGTACAGTTTTTAGAGGGAAATAAATGATAAACCATTAGTTTGAGAAAAACATTTTCCATCAAAATGAGAAATATATGACTTCCAATAAAATCAAGAAATTTCTTATTTCTTTCATTATCCTCCTTCTCTATTTTCGAGTCTTTGGAAGGCCAATTCTAGATGACAGATAATGAAATTTCTGTATTGTTAGGGGTAAAAATTTCCTGTACTCCTTCACTGTATTTTCACTGTATTTGCAAAATTACATTTTATTTTTATTCAGAAAATATATTGCTCAAATGTAATTGCTTGTGTATCTCTACAAGAGAAAAGAAAAGAAAAGAAAAGAAAAGAAAAGAAAAGAAAAGAAAAGAAAAGAAAAGAAAAGAAAAGAAAAGAAAAGAAAAGAAAAGAAAAGAAAAGAAAAGAAAAGAAAAGAGAAAAGAAAAGAAAAGAAAAGAAAAGAAAAGAAAAGAAAAGAAAAGAAAAGAAAAAGCAGCTCCAAATGACTGATTCTCTTCAATAATAAACTTGCGAGGGTTAAAGTA
>JAAGAY010000486.1:35626-49359 GCA_011801015.1 Ardeotis arabs | reverse complement strand
TAAAAATTTCCTGTACTCCTTCACTGTATTTTCACTGTATTTGCAAAATTACATTTTATTTTTATTCAGAAAATATATTGCTCAAATGTAATTGCTTGTGTATCTCTATGTTTGTTTATATTTATTAAACTTTATAACAGAAATACCTCAGGTAAAGTAACACAGAAAAAAAGAAAAGAAAAGAAAAGAAAAGAAAAGAAAAGAAAAAGCAGCTCCAAATGACTGATTCTCTTCAATAATAAACTTGCGAGGGTTAAAGTAAGTGGCAGTTCCCCTCTTCTGAGCACTCAGAAGGCCAAACCTGGAGCACTGCATCCCATTAGCATCCTCCAGTACAAGAAAGACAATGAGAAACAGAGTTCCAGAAGAGGCCAAATAAGATGCTTACACAAGGGAGCCAGGTTCATCTAGCTCACTGAAGAGAAGCACCTGCATGTGCACAGGAAAAGGACAAAGGGCAAGAGTCAAGTTGCAACAAGGAAGAAAAATTCCAATCGGATACTAGGGAAGTAAAATCATAATGAGGATTACTAAGGATTATACACCTTACTGTAACTTGAAAATAACAACTCCTATTGCAGTATTATTTATACACATATTTACAGTTACCTTTCCTATAAAATGTTAATTTCCCAGATCATTAAAAGTCTCGGAACTCTAAAGCAAAATGATGTATGTCAGCAAGACAGTATCAGGGTTATGTTGAACACTCCTGGAAAAAAACATGATTAAAATGCTATGTCTTCAAGAAATGCTCATCTCCATCTGACGAAGTTTAGCTATGATATTATTAGAAACAAAACCCTGGAGAGCTTAAATGGTGGTCCACATGTAAAAAGGATACCAATATAAAGAAACAGGAAAATAAGATGTCAAGTTTAAGAAACAGAAACTTTCCATGGAAAAAAAAAAAAAAACAACAAACCAAGTAACCACTGCTAGACTGTGTATATATATTCACAAAAAAGCACTACTAAACTGTGCAAGTAACCCTTTTTTAAAACCTGGATACGCAGAACAGACCACTCTGATATCCTGCTCGATACGTTAATACCATCTTATTAACATTGAAGAGGAAAAAGATTTCTAATATTTGTTCCATGTACTTGGTCGATTCTGGTTACTTGGCCCCAAGGACCAGCTGTAAAATCTGGATGAAACAGACTTCATAATACCTTTGTGAGATACATATGAAATACTGTCCAAAATGAACAGATAGTCAACCTAAAGAATAGGAATTAAATACTGTTAAGCTGATCATAATATGAAGTAGAGCTGGGCAAGATATTTTACCAGAAGAGATGTAAAGCCAGATGACAATTTTTTAAAAACAAATTTATATTTGAACATGTCAAATTAGGTGGCAGAACTCAAACTTTCAAAGAAAATATTTTAAAATAAAATAACTCCTCAATTAACTGTTCTATCTGACATTATGTCTTCCCTGACAGTTCAGCTTATTTTTTCAAGAAAAAAAAAAAAAACAAAGTGTAAGTTCCAAAGTTCAGGAAAAAAATTAACTTTTTTGTTGAGAAAGCAGGAAACATCTTTTGGAGGCTAAGCTTTAGCTTCGTTTGCCAACGTATTAGTTTCGACAAAACACAGTTTTATTTATTCTCAGAATTCCACTCTGAAGAAAGTAAGCACCATGTCTTGATACATTAAGATCGAATTAAAAATACTGTGACCTACCCAATCAAGAGTTCTACTGACTTGAAAAGTTACAAAGAAGACAGAATAAGCCACAAGTTTAAAAAAAAATAAAAACAACAAGAAAAAACACCCAAACTTTTTCTGACTCAGACACAGATCACCAAGAGCTTCTTTTCAATGATAAAGGCCATAAATACGTATTTTACATAAAAAAAAAACCTAAGATGCAACCTGAGTGTTCCATGTCTTTTAAAGCAAAGATGTGATCATAGTCTTCCCTACCCGCCTTTCAAGCTTTTTTGATTTACATTCACCCTTGGGTTCACGCAATTTGATTAATAGTTTATATGTAGATTCATTATCCTCTTGCCAGCAACTGCCTTTACCTAACTGCTTATGATTCCTCCTCACTTGAAACCGAGCTGAAGATTTACTCACTTAAAGCAACATCTTGATTAGCACACAGGCTTCTCCATCAGCCACATTTCAACTTTATTTACACTATGCACAAGCTAGATATAGATACGCTTCAGCCTTGAACTAACCAACAGCTTGCTATTGTTTTCCAGCTGTTTAACCACCTATGCTTACCGCAGTCATTCTGTAAAAAATAACACATTTAGGGATGGAAAACATGTCTAGGCAGGTTACAATAAAATGAAACACTGAACTCCTGCCTATTTTATACAACTGTATGAAAATTAGAGGCAATAAAATCTACATGGCTTGTTCACAAAAAGATATCTGTAGCAGTGAAAAGTAAACAGTTCCTTGTTTATGTATTTATTTTTTTTAAATAAAGAAGTTCTGAGTTTAATTCTCAGTTTTCTCCTCTTGTTTGATACAGGTGACACTCTCTTGAAAGAAATTTTGTAACATCACCAGTGAAGCTTGATTTTTAAGCTAAATCTTCTGCAATCACTTCTGATTAAGCAGGACACAAATCTGAAAAAATATCACTGGATGGAATTATAATACCATCTCAAAAAATCATTACACGACGTATTTTAGGGTTGGCTCAAATACACATTTTAATTCGGAGTTATGATGCAGAAACCTATCGACTTTTGTATTCCTTGCTGTGATGAGACAGTTTCCTTCATGCTTCACTCAAGGAATAGAGGTTCACATAGGAACATCACATTATTTCAGGGCTGCTATGGTTAAAACCATTACATATATCAGAATCATTTTACTCTTACATTGCTGATCCTTGTAGTCATTTGACCATCCTCTCCTTTTTGTAATACTTCAATCAACATGCAATATCCTAATGGTCTAATTAAGCAATGATGACTCAGGCAGGACGCTTCCTCAGGATTAATGACCACTTGGGAGGAGCTGATGTCCCAAAATATAGCCTAGGTCCGTTAATTTCATTTGTTCATTTATCTTCAGGAAATGCTTCACGATGAGGTTGCTAACTCTACTGCAAAACTGAAGAATTAAATGTATAGATATTTTAAGTTTCTCATATTTTGTTTAGTAAACGTCAGACATTCCTAGAAGTTTTGATGATCCATACAACTTTTTAAATGATGTTTCATGATTGTGGTGTTTGCAATTTGGGATGTTAAAACAGGAAGTGTAAAAACTTGCATTATTAAAACTTCAAGATGAGAAAATAAAATATTCAAAATCTGAATAAAGATATTGTGGTGGAGTACTCAAGAAACAGAATTATATACAGATGTCTATTCAAGCAGAGGGTTACTAACCACAGAGAAAGTACTTGCGCCTGGCACTAGGATAAAGAGTACAAAAACGGATAAAGAGATTTCAAGTAGTCTTCTCACAACCCTCGATCCTCACCTTCATCATCAAGGTTAAGCAAGCTTAATTTCTTATTTCTAACAGTCCCATGAGTGCCACCTTGATCACCAAATTAATTTATTTACGCTTAATTTTGAGTTTCAGTCTGATTTGAAAGCTATAAATATTTACAGAACGTATCTTCTTGACAGGTGAAGATCATGGAAACACGGGGAGTTTTATCACCTCAGTCTGAGCAATTAGTGATTCTTTCAATTTTTCAAAATAGGACTGCAGAATTCCCACTCCAAAAGAGAGTTAGAAATTCCAAAACACTTTTACTGTACTGAACAAAGCATCAAAATTTTCTGCTGAAGAGAACAGCATTATTTTAGACAAAAGAGAATATAAAGGGAAGATAAACTCCGTGTAATCAATGTGGTCACAACACTGCTGACAGTTTCTTTTCCTCAGATTGTTCTCGTGTGAGACACCTCCTAACAATATTCTCAGTTACAATCTGAAAAAAAAAAAAAAAAATCCCTTATTCAAAGCTGCATATGTGTAACAATCTCTTGGTAGAAGAGGAGAAATTAAGACCAGAATTTTCACTGGAGATTTAGGCAGCTTGGAGAGAGAAATCCATTAAGATTAGACCGGTGGTTATTCCTTTATAGGTCTGTGAACATGCCACCAACCTGACCTCCCATTCACATCTTGCATACATTTGCCAGCTTGCATGAAGTGTGTGCTCCTGCTTTTTAGTCACAGCACTTCAGCTGAAGTGATGAGCGGAGATTTGAAAGCTAGTTGCCAATCCTGGATTACAGAGCAAACACTGTTCTGTGAGGCTCAGAAGGATACCAACTAGTCTGTGTTTCTTAGTTTGCTGCAAATCTGGACTACCTCAAGCACAGCAGTAGACTTTTTCAAAGATGTATGGCTGCTTACTCGAATTTAAGTGAACTGCACAGAATATTACTGAGACCACCATAAACCAGTAGAATTACTTGGATCTTAGACTATCGAATGCTAGCTGCTCTCTCTAAATCTCAGCACTTTTACAGTTGCGTAATAGCTAGGCATAGCATTAACAAAGAAGATTGTACACTTGAAGTATTCTATTTAACTAATAAAACAAAGGAAATTAGCAAGGCATAATTAGCTCCAGCCTTGCTCAAGGTAAGAAAAGGCAATGAAAAGCTATTATTTCAAATGTGGAAAATCGAACAGGTGATTTTATAGCACATCAGATGACATCATTACTCTCTCCAGATAAATGTCTAAGTGTTTGTCACATTAATGTGCCACGGGATAAAAATGCTTCTCTGGGCTCTATGGAAAGATCAATACGGAGAAGAGATGTTATAAAGGCTCTTTGCTCATTTTTTGGAGAACCAGTCAATTGACTGAAGAAGAACAAGAGTCAAATTTTGGCAAAGAAGCCTCACACAAGCTTCAGAACCATCTTAAACACTGCGAGTACATTACTGGTATTGCACATTTATCAGTTATTCTGGATAGGTAACGTCAGAAATGACGAAAAGAGAGAAAACTGCTTACAAATCTAAGTTGTCTCTCCTATAACAACCTAATGTGAAGATCCTACTTTTAAAAAATTGTCATGTCTCACTGTAATGATGAAAGCGAATATATTAACATTTCAGAGCTGTTAAGTCTCCTAGCATTTCACAATTATAGTGGTAAAGTCTTAGGATGAAATGTCTTAAATTACTGGGAATGCAGTTTTCCCTATTGCAAGAAGCCTCCCAAGAAAATTATTCTGGAGATTCTATCCACACTCTCCACATTCAACTAGATGGATATTTTACGTCAATATTTATTTCCAGTGGTGCAGAAAGTTGGGATCCTGACCTAATGAATGACACAATAGATGTAAAATGAAAACAAATTAATAAAATACTACAAAAGACAACACTGTGTTGACCTGAACTGGATACAGAACCAGTGACAGTAAGAGAGGAGGGACTGTACTGGCAAGGAGATTGGCCTTTTTCAGTAACACTCTCTAATCACCCTACAGCTGTGGAACAATCAAGAAAAGTTAGGATGCACTGCATGCCTGTTCTTATTATCAGTAATGGACAAAAGATGAAAATATTCTGCCTATTTTCTTTTCTTTGTAGCCTTTCAAAACTACAAAAGCATACATGTAAAAAAAACTCAGAAGGGATTTACAGGTTCTATACGCATAGTTCCTTGATAATCCCTGTCCTGAAATTATTAAAATACATACACAGCAAATCAACACCCAGTGAAATCAATGGGATTATTCAGTCCACTAGCCCTCACCCAAGTCAAATAGTTTCAGTTTACAACCATGAAGCAGCTACCCCAGGTGAATTTGACAAAAACGAGTATGTGCCACTGCCTTCCCTTAGCATCCATTCCAAACTATCTCACTCTTCCCTGGCCATATGAGCTCACTGAGCAGAACCAAACGAGAGGCTGCTGCTAACCCTTTCACTACGCTGTAAAAGAGAGAGCTGCTGTGACGTAACTCGCATCCAGGCACAGGCTCAGCGTTATCAATAACCTAGAATATACGTAAAATTCTTTCCATTCTCTGACAAAAGACAATCTGATACCAAAGAGTGGTTTAAAACCAGACTGAAAACAAGTCAATTTAATCAACTGTAATCGCATCCAGAAAGCCTGAGGATATTTCACTGTAATTATTATTTTTTTAATTGATATGGGCACAGTTCACACTGCTTATCTTAAATGACGTTTTGTATCCTCTCTGAAGCACTTCAAGCAGAAAATACTTGGCCTATAGAAAAGGTTTATAGTTAAGCTGCTATGGTGTTTGTTCTTATTAATCTACTCTCATGTGCTTTTTCAAAGTGCAATAGTACTTCTGATTTCAAGGGTCACATTCAAATGTCACTATCACAAGACTAAGTGGAGAAAATTTAAGGACAGGCCAACATCTTGCTGGGATTTGCAGAAACTTCTGAAAGGTAAATAAAGCCCTTGTGGTTTATCAGTTACTGGTGTGTTCAGCTCCCTAAACTAAGAGAATTGAGGGGATTAGTTAGAAGAGAAATGAAATGTACCTAATTAATTCCCCAGATCCCTGCAGATTATACAGCATTTTTGGAACAGCAGGAAATTGTGACTGAAATTAAAAATACATACCTACAGCAATTATGCCCAAAAATGCAGCCTTTTCCCCTAGTACTGCAATATCATTGATAAATTAACAAGAGCTATTAAATTTCTGACTTTTTTATTATTTTGCAACAAATTCTCCTGTGTCACACTTAATAAAAAATATTATATATATATACACACACACATATATATAAAATATATATTTGTGATGTTTTAGCTTTGTACTGTTTGCTTCTTTTCTGTGTCCCATGCTTTGTTTTTATCTGACTCTTCATTCATTACATAAAATACCAATAAGATAAGACTTTGTATGGTACACTCAGTGACAGAAATATAAACCTGGAAAAACTCACAGGAGCATAAAAGACTTGATCTGGATTTAAGTAAAGACAGGAGCAAAAGCAAAATCAAACTTCAGGTTTCAGGGAGAAAAGAAGGAAAATGTAAATAAAGACAACAAGTTCTAACAAAAGAAAAATGAAGACAGTTTGAATTTGTGAAAGTCTGAAATGAATTTTATATTGTAGTTCCTCATTCTATCCCACTTTGAAAGAAACCTCTTAGTTGCCTCTACATATTCTCACTTCAGAGCAGGGAAGAAAAAAAAAAAAAAAAGTGCTGTTTATGGAGCAAATTACAGAACTTTTAAAACATTATCTACAGGAGAAGATTACAAAGATTTCTCTAAATTCATGTTAAGATCTTCAGAGTTCTGCCATTATGTATCTTTTCAACCACATAAACTGAAACCAGTATATGTGTTTCTGCAGTTCCAGTCATTTTTATAGGAACATTTGCCACATGCTCCTGCCTATGTCATGATTATAGCTTTGTCACGTTTTCCTAACACGGAGTATAAACATCTATCTTGCCTTGTTTGTCCATCCTCTTTTGTGGTCGTCCCACATGCTCTCATCCAGGGAATTGACTAAGCACTAAGGATGAAGGTCATTTTTCTGTGGGAGCCCTGTATAATACCATTGCCAGTGAGCAGAAAGATTTAAAAGTAGAATTTCAAAGAAAGGAGTCTTAACAGCAAAAGAAGCACCTCTGCACTCCTCTCACGGACAAACTATGTGACAGCATGGACAAGCAATGAAGAACATAAAAACAGTTAGCTCTGGAAAACGTTAAGAGAAATAGGCACAGACAGACAAGAAATCAAGTGCTCTCACACATTCTGCAAACAAGGAAGGCAGTCTGAATTGGCCACAGAGAAGGACAAAGGAATTCAACAAAACCAGCATTGTGCGAAAAATCACTCAACTACATCAGTTCCCACAGGACAAAATGATTCAATTTGCAACCCATCAATCATTTGGTATAATAATGGAAGTAAATACATCATAATAGAGGGCTGTCACAGGATCAATGTCTTCTACTTTGGAAATAAACATTTTTGGATTGCTCTAGTATTTATTTTCCATAAAACAGATAATTATAAAATAAATAATTGGTTTTACAATGGCATTTATGTGGCAGCAGGAAACCATTACTTGGTGACATTTTATTTCAACAGCATTATCTCTAAAGGAAAAAAAAGAGAAAAGGAAAAAAGGCTGAATACTTGTGGATTTGTCTGTCACATTCCATTTACTTAAATAAGAGCCACTGACTGACAAGTAATGCCATTTTCAGGGAAATAAAAGGGCAGTAAACTAATACTATGCTGTTGCCTTCATCTGCAGATTTCTGGACTTTTGATACTTTAGAATTATGTCCTCATGTAAGACCTACACACTTTTTAAAAACACCTAAAAAATTGCAATTAATAAGCTATTTATATTTTGCATCTCAGCTAAAGCTTGCTGTGGGGCAGAACGGTATCTGAGACTTTTTTTTAATAAGGATGGCCGATAAAGTCTTTGATTAAAAATGCCAACAAAAACACAGAAAACTCATACCAATGAAAATCCTGTCCTATGTTTCCTTTCACTAGTCCTACTAGAATTCAGCAGCTTCAATGCCTTGAAATGCATAGCCCCACTGTCTCAATTTTGAGAAGTACTGAATTTTTTTTTCCCCAGTTTGACACCTGAATAAACTGAAAAATAACCTATATTAAAATAATTGAAAACCATCACATGCCATCAGAGTTGAAATGCTACTCAGAATTTTTATCTCTTGGAACATCGAACTCAAATTTGTAACCCAACTGAAATTAAACTGAAACTCAATTCATCTCAAGAAGTTCAAGAAACTCAGCTACCATGCCTAAGCCTATAGATGAGGAAGTATAAGTATGTGTGGTCCTGCCTATAATGACCTCTCGTCAGTGGCAGACAGAACCCATAAGAGACTGATCCATTGTGAGACAAGAAGTCATCAGCCAAATTCCTTGAAAAAGCAATTCTCAGCTTTGAATGGCTCCAATTTGGGGTAGAAGTCTGGATTCTACGCTATGATTCAGATCTTGGCAGGTAATGCCCTTCAGTTCACCTTTAGTTTAGATATTTTAAGTTAGCAGTGTTCATATACTGAGGCAGGCTAGCTATTTCATACACCTCTAGATCTTCCCAGTTAACTGTCTGCAGAAACTTCTTTAAGCATCTGCTTAGCTCTCATAAAGCACCTGAAGACATACTATGTTGAGCCAACCATCTACCAGAAGCCTGCATAATAATTTAACAGTGCAAATGTTTCCAAAGGGAAATATATGTAGTATGACCAAAGCATTATGCAAATTTTGTTTTTACAGTGATTTAGTCCTGCCATAATATCTTATGCCATTATATAAGCAGTGCATTAAGCCATGTCATTGCTGACAAAAGCAGGCAGGAGCTGGACCAGATATCCTGCAGCCTCAGCCTGAACGTATGGATGCCTTAGGGGCACACAAGCTATTAATTTAAAATTCTGAAACTAATTATGTATGTCAGGGTGACCTCTTTCTAATCTACATTCATCACAGAACACAAGCCTAACGTCTCCGTTGTTCACATAATAAAAAAGCTGTCGATAGACTTATATAATTGACTGTATCTGAAGTGGACTCATACCATGGTGCTACATTCAAATTGTACGTAATCCCAGCTGAATAGAGATAAGCAAAAATAATCCAGCTATCTCAAGTAATTAACTTCTAAGGTTTCATAGTAACACGGGAAAAAAATTATTACCCATGATGTTAAAAACAACGTTACAGAGTACATAGAAGTCACATTCATTGCTGAGCTACCAAGGAATTATTTGCAACATTTCAAGACGCATGTAGCATAAAATACGTTCATTTCTATTTATTTATCCCACAGATAGCTTGGCATATTAGAAACACATCGATGAAATATGCACCTATACCTAAAAAGGCCCCTGAACTTGACACCGGGATTTTCAGAGATGCCTAGAAGAATTAAGTACCTAATTTGCACTGAATTCTAAAGGAAACAGAAAAGAAAATCCCAGTGAGCTTTTCAATAAAAGATGAATTTTACATAGAATACGCATCTTCTGCTGGACCTCTACCCAAATTACAATGAAAAATGTACAGGAAAACAAGAGCTGCTGTTGCCGCCTTCTCCAGCCTTCCTTGGAGCCGCTCTTAATCACAATACTTTAAAAGAGGTCAGACTCAGAAGTAGTCCATTTATATGCCTAGCTCAGAGTACTAACATGATGAAATCCCAACACTTGCAAGTTCCCTTTTCTTTGTCACTGTGATTTTCAGTGACACCTGTGATCAAGGGCATTCCCAATGGCTTTAACTTAGATAGTGCTTCTGAAAGCGTCCAGCCCTGTAGACCTGCTCACTTTGTGAGTAGTCCCACAGTCTTAAGCAAAGCTATGCAGATAAATATAAGTCTTCATAGGATCATGTTTCTACTGAAGTGAGGAGCTTAAAAAGGTAGCACTGAAAAAATATACAACTTCACTGTATTGCATGTTTGAACAGTGAGATGAAACTGAAAGATCACCATTAAACAGAGAATGATCTCTGAAATATCCTAGCCCAGTCAGCACATGCATTCTAAGGAGACCTCAAAGCTGCAATACAGACTGAGATACAGAATGCAATAAGTGATCAACAAAGCAAATCTCATAACAACACTAAGAAGAGACATTACAGATACATCTTCTTTGAGGCATATTGAATTTCTACTGTTCAGGAACAGAGACTTTAGTGAGGCAAGAATTCATCTGCTTTTCTTGAAAGAAATTATGAGTATAGCTACACTACAGAAAATTAGAATAGCATTAAAATATGTAAACAAGATTCAGCTTAAAAGTCAAAAATACATTTATACTTGGAAATTAATATTAACTTCTACTGCAAGAAGTGCATCAGATGCCTTTTAAAAAATAACAACAGCAGTCTATTCTGTATAAATGAGTTGCAATGAGAAGAGAAGGTAAATGCATTAATCGATCTGTGTGATATTATACCGTAAATGTTTTATTTAATCAGCTCAAGACATTAATTTAGTATTTAATCATCAGTTAAAAACATAAGCATTTGCAATAAATAGGTCAACAGGAGCTCCTACAATAAATCTCTGAGCTATAACTGTAAAACAGCTACATGCCTGAACCAAACCAAAGCTTTCCCACTTCTAAGTTTATCCTATTCACCAGATCAACTCTACTCTGCAGTAATATTACTCAATTTCTCTCCTATTTACAGCCTGACCTTCCCCAATATTTATTCATGCTAATAATTAAACATTCAGACTTATTGGTTCACTGGAGCACATTCATTTGCACAGCAGAGTGCTCCATTAGAGCCCACCTCCTCCACAAATGATGGACATATCTCTTCTAGAAAAGTATGAAGCTTTTCAGAAGTGACACTTCAGACAAACTTGTTATTTGGCTCAACAAAAATGTAGCTGGATGATGTCTTACACAGAGCATACTAGACAATCTAGCAGTCACCTTTGGGGGAAGCTAGCCCACAGCTAGGTAATAACTCCCACAGGTTTAAGGACCTATGTTCGCCACTTCAGGTAAAGACAAGGGGGTTTTGACCTCATCTTCTCCAACAGATGCACTTGTATGTCATTTCCAAATACAACATTGCCCTGAGAACATTTTCTACTTGGGAGAACAAGCGTGTGTAATCTCCCACACTGCACTGCTGGTAGGATCCAAACGCTACATCAACAGATGCAGTGCAAGGATAGGACAGAATAGCATAGCACAGAACATCTTCCTATCGTCCTTAAGACCTGACGAACCAAGCCTTTAGGACCAACATTGATTTTCATACAGTTTATTTGCATATTTTGCCCATTTGAAAGGCCAATCACTAACATTCTAAGAAAACATAAACAAATAATGTTTACTGAAAAATGCCTGTGAACTTCACTGAATGCAAAGCTGAGCTCCTGTAACACTACTACTAAATAGTAGTGAATCTGGGTTAACAAAATTCCCCATCAAGCTTCAGAAAAACCATAAAAGTCAACTTCCTTTCTCCAACACTGGTATTACGCACTCCCTGAAAGGAGTTTCTCTGTAGAAGTCACTTCTGATATTTCATACTCAGTGGCCTCTACGAAAAACAACAACATACCATTTCAGAAAACCTTCACAAAATATTAATTACTACAATAATTGCACAAGTATTTATTCAAAAGACTAATCAGCTTATCTAATCCTTACTGTTTATATTTGTTGTGTTCTTACTATAAGTTCCAAAAAAGCTGGCATTTCTTTGTGACACTGCAGTGCTTCAATGTTTTTTTAGACTTCCTACAGATGAGCTCACACTTTTCTCAAGGCACAGTTTTACTTTCTTTGTTCATCTGTCTGCCTGAAGCGGTTTTTGTCAGCTTTTGTTTTCACTCCTGGAATGTTCACACCATTGCCAAATTCTATATATTTTTGTCAGTTCTATACAAGCCTCCTTCCAGTGCTTTTCACCATTGCTGTATCAGCAACAGTTCCAAAGTACAGAAAAAAATTGCAATTAGAAAAACACATTCTTATTTCTTTCATTATTGACAAAAACTTTTCTAAGGAAAGATGTGAGCAAATAACACATATGTCTGGGTGGGATTTTTGAAGTAATGGACAGAAACACTCATATCCTACAGACCTTTACGATATCTAGATGTGCAACTCCAGAGCTGAAGTTTTGTTATTGTATTATGGAGCTAAGCTAGGAATGAATCCAAACTGTGATGCATCCAGAAGTCACAACAGACCTATCAGTCTTCTGTCTATACTTTGGACATCAGTGTCTTTACTGAAGCTCTCAGAAATTTTCTAATATACCAGACAAGTTCTAGTACATAAATAACCTTACTATAACATTGATGGATTGGCTAACTACTTGCTGATATAATACAAAGTTGCTAATATAAAAATTGTAATTAACACAATGGGAACGTCATTAGCACACAACAGTTTTATTAACAACCTGTTCCTACATTAGCATTCTGGTGTAATTTAAGTGATGTCCCCATTACAGTGGCGAATAATGTTTTCATTACTATAGCAAGAAAGCCATCAATATGAAAACTGCTTATTCTGAATCACATGAGGTAATGTACTTACACTATCTACAGGTCGATTTTAACCCAGGTACCGAGCAATCTGTGAAGCAGCAGCTTCCAGCGGTATCACCACCCCACTGTTCCCTCTGTAGCTTTTATTATCCTTCTGAGAAGAGTTTTGAATAATTTTTAACACTGCACAAAAACCATATGGTTTTCCATTAAATATAACTATTTTACATGCACAATGTTTCACTTAGGAAGCCTGAAAGAGCACCTACCTCTTTTCTCAAAGGTAATAGATGACTCCTAAGAGATTTAGGAATGAAAGCCACCTTCAAACTTGATAGAATTTGAGATCTTGAGTAATTTAAATTATTTTTACTTTTTTTTTTTTTTAATAAAAATACCACCACCACAAACTAAACACATAAAGCATCAACATAAAGCTCAGCATTCAACGAAGGGTACATACTGGCAACCTCAGAGTCTCTCCCGTAACAGTAATTAACTTCCAATTCTCACGCTTACATTAAAGTAAAGTTCTCTCCAGACATTTTGCAGCACAGATCAGATGTAATTCCCTTCCATGACATCAGATGTAATTCCCTTCCAAAACCATTCGTTGCACAACTACAGTCTAAGAGTTTTGAGGTGCATAATATGAAATAATAGAATGAACTCTTCAATGAATGCGTCTTCAGCCCAGACTATTTGCATATTTTTTCAGGCTAGGGAATAGCTCTGAATTGGTAA
>JAAGAY010000486.1:0-35606 GCA_011801015.1 Ardeotis arabs | reverse complement strand
AAAAAAAAACCACCAACCAAAACCAAACAACAGAATACTTTTGTTGACCTACTTCAAAACATGAGATGATGCCTATTCTGATAAGAACTTTCAGAATTATTACTACCAGTGGCAAAACAGTATGGTAAGTCAGAACTTTACCACCCACAGTATGAAAGATAAGCATGGTCTTTCAGAAGCTTTCTCTGGTTCAGGAAGCAAATATTAAATTTGATGTATAGCAATGACAACAGTCATGAATCACAGACAGAACTAATCTGTGCTTTACTATACATAGTCTACCAGGGTATCCAGAGCTTCTCTGGACTATTCTTTCTCTTTCTCCCTCTGCTCTCACTAGCATAATGCCAGATACCATCTTAGCCAAGATTTACATTGAATTCCAAAATACTGAGGAGTCAAAAATGAACATACTGAAGTTATAAAGTGCTAAGCACAGTGATCATCAGCCATTTGCATTATGTGGCATTATAATTGTACTTTTGAGAGGAGGCAGGACAGTCGTGCTCATTAGGAAATTTAAGAAACATCTGAACAGAACTTCTCTTACACAACTGATGTGTTGTGATTAAAATTCACTGCTGAATCTATAAATTTATTTCCTAGGACTCAATCCTGAAGTCCAAAGTTGAACTTCTAGGTACAAAGCTTAAGAGAATTCAGAAGTGGCTGCAGAGCTGTATCAGTCCCTTCAACTGTCCCATTGATGATAACTCAGGAAACCGCAACTACTTTTCAGACTCAGTCACAAGAACCTCAATAGCTCTTAATTAATTTTCCATAGCATCTCTCTGTAGCATTTGGACTTCTTCTGTTCATATTGTTTACTAATTGAAGGTAGGAGCTACATACCTACCTACTTGTCCGTTAGCAAGTGACTGATGATTTACAAAGTAATTAAAAAAATACAAAAATTGGGATTTTGCCTTTTTCTTAAAAAGGATAGTACTTTCCAAGTTCTCATATAACTTCATCTAAGCCCTTGCAAGTAGGAATCTTGTTATCTCCTATATGCAAAACTGCCTCCATCTTTTACTTTCAGTGTCAAGGGAAGGGCTTTGTGCACACCCATTTGCTGCAATCAGGCGTAGTTCTAGATTTATCAGTGAAGGGTGTAGAGCCTTGCAGAACACAACAGCTTACCTGTAAGTCATGTGACTGATCCAGCTCCATCACTAACTTGCACCTTCTACAGTACATACAGAGCCAATGCCATGCTCAACTTATATTTATGGTTTTCTCACAGAAGATCGCGGACTAATGCCTAAAGTTTTGTTAAGTTTGAACTGTTTGGCAGAAACTGATCTTGCCTAACACCTACCTTGGCTTTTTTTTTTATTTGTTTACTTATTTGGTATCAGTTAAAATACTATCACATTCTTGCAGATCCCATTCCAAGAACGAAGTGGTAGGAAAAGACACATGTCACTACTGATGTTGAAATACATCTGCTATTTTTATGCTAAGAAGCTTCAGAAGTACCTATATGTTTCACAGTGATTACCTCACTATGAATGTACAGAAGGAGCTGTTTTACTATTGTGATTTCATAATTTCTGCTTGACTTAGCAACTCTAACATTACAATGTATTTGCATGCTTTACACTGTATGAGATGACACCAATAACATCTGCTTTCAAACCTTACATTTTAACAAATCAAAATAAATGCTAGTAGTTTGAAAAAATTGAAAAATTTCATATCACTAATAAATAAGTCATGTAGAAGACTTAGTACATACTGTAGGCAACCTGTACGCTAATAAATTATACAGTACGCTACACTTCTTTAAAGTTCTATTTTCTGCTGTAGGGGCTGGAGTGAGAACTAGTTGGAAGGAAAGTGTATTTTATCAATTTTTCCCTTACTACAAGACAAAGTAAACCATTAAAAAAATAATTTCTGTATGCCAACTGGTAGCAGATTTTCTTTTTTTTTAATAATTGTATTTTTAAAACCCTCCAAACAACATATTTTTCCTTGTAATCCACTATTTATGATTCTGGGTGGACCACATTATAAATGTAGCAATAGTCACACTTCTGGTGTTGTCAGCTCACACAATATAAGACAGGTAGGAACAGAGGAAAAGAGGGCACTAGAGCTTATCGATGTACAGCTGTCAAACCTTTTATTCATCTCAAGGTTTGGTGGTTTCTGGACAAATGCACTATGGTTGAAATCCCACTGCAGAAGTAAAGCTTTCAAGGTGAAATAGTATTTCATTTTCATTATCATGAAAGAAAAGAAGAAGAAACGTCTGCAGTCACAGAATGCCACAGCAATACATTAAGACTGGCAATTTTGTGACATTGTTAAGTGTAAATAGAATGGTGTCCAGTGCTGTCTTTTCCCTTCCTCCTGATCCCCATTTCTTTCCCTGTACTCTTCTAACAAACAGAAGTTATAAATGAAATATGTTGCACAAAAAAAAAAGACATGCTTCTGAGGCATTATACAGAACATCACTGCCTTCTCTGGTAATAGAAGTCACCACTTCGTCTCAGGTGTTTTATGACAAAAGGCAGAACAGTGAAATAACCTTTTTGTTACATATTAAGTATAACTATGTTTTTACATATTGAAGAACGAAATTGCAACATTTCATCTAGTGCAAATCAACTCTCTTCTGGACAAAGGCTGCCCTCTGTCCTTAATCTTACAAATTTCTCACAACACTGTTCCCAGTACTGCTTTACTAAACATGAAAAGAAGCAGCTGAATCTCCCCTGCAGCAGTAAAGCAGGGGCTCTAGCTGCCAACACCCCATGTCCTTTACACGTCAGTTAGCAGAGTCCTCTGCTGAAGAACTATCTGGAGGGAGCACTCCCAGACAACATGCATTTTATGACCATATCTACAGATCAGGTTTCTGTACTGTTGCAACAAAACACAGAAGGGAGTGAGGAGTGGAAATAAGCAACCAGTCCCAGCACTGCTCAGAACAAACTGGTAACATATGGATTTTTTTTTTTTTCTGAATTCCTCAATAGACAACTAATATTATGTATTATAAAAAGCTCCCCAGGTTTGGTTGACTGAAGTCACGAACAGGGGGTCCACTACAGATGCAGAAAGCACTTGCACTATGCATACACTTATAGTCTGAACACCAGGCTTCCCAGGAGAAGCCCATACTGGGCTATGGTAGCAGAGAGTAAAAAATGAGGCAGAAAAATTGTTAAGACAATTGTTTTCCTACCTTTTCTCTGAAGCAAGAGGACTTTTTAAGCTCTCGAAGAAGCCAATACAGAACTGCTTCTTCTGAAAAAGAAGTAAACAGTTTTTAAAAAACTAAATAAATTAGGCTTTAAAGCATTTATTTTCTTTTGTATCCCAAGAACTGGTCATAATAAAGTGCTTCTAAGATAAATTTCACTAATTTTTCTGGGTTTCAGTTTAATCTGTCAAAACATTTTCTTTTGCTGCTTTAGATTTAAGCAGATGTACCCATGCTTTAGGGTTGTTAAGGAGATCGAGTTCAGGTAATCCTTTCTGTATGTGTTCTCTATGTTTGTAACTGTTGCTTGACCTATGTTTTCATGTATTTGTTATTCATCCTATAACGTAGTTAATTTGGTCACATTATACTGGTTGTCTTCCTTTGGTAGAAGATTGAAATATTAAACACACTCTTGGGTAAAATTCATGCGTTTTCATTCATGCCTGTTCACATACAATTACATGCATTCACATGAAAAACTGGGAAGTCCCAATATTCAAATAGCCAAACATAAACACAATTTAAAAAACAAACACACGGAGAAAACCTAATACTCCCTCTCCCTGCTCAGCCTAGCAGTAAATATTTCCAGAGGCCCTTGTTGCAGATCAAGTGAACATAAGTCTCATAGCTTCTGAACCATGCTAATACCCTGTGTTAGAATTATAAAACAGAGCGTTAACTAATTAATAAAATGAACCCACTACCTGAGAAACAACTCTCACCCACCATTCTTAAAAGCAAAGCAAGAAGTCTAAATGTAAGAAAAAGAAGAAACTTCCAGGCATCCTAGGAGGAAAACATGCCACATAACGAATCAGTATACACAAAGATCACTAGACAATATGGATTTGCTAGCTCTCCACCATCACTGGAACAAAGAAATAAAATAAAAGATACATTGGTGCATATCCAATTTTGGCTAGGCTGCATGTAAAGAAAAAAAGGAAAACTAGGGATAAGCATGGAGAAAACCATACAAAAAGATACAGGCATTGAAAAATAGGATTTTAATTACTTGAGAAGAAAAAAATAAGACAGACGTGGAGGAGTCAGGGAGGGGCAGGAAGTCAGTGAGTGGAGAGTCAAGAGAACCAACTTCAAACTCAGGATCACATGAAGGTCCTAATTTCATTAGGCAGTAAAAGTTTATTTAATAGTACAGAGTCTGGCCTGGAGGTTACCTAACCAGAAGCCACTCTACCCATCTGCAAAGTCACCTGAAGGGGCTTTGTTGCCATGGACTTCCCTGCTGTCCCTGCTTGGCTGCAAAACAAGGAGGGTTGGGACTGCCAAATCAGCCAGGAAAAGGCTTGTGACAGAGCTGGTGCCACCCACCAAACGCTGGGAAGGCCTCATGGCACAGAAAGCTGCCACCTCTCTTCCTTCACCACCGGTCACGGCTGGCCTGCCAGGCAGAGAGGGGAACTCTGACCCTCCCTCCTCTGCTCACTTCCTCCCAGACACTCACAGCACCTACAACATCCCTCCTTCCCACCTCATCTCATTTTGTAACACATCACTCCTTTAAAGTACACTTATCAGTCTATTGCCCATTATGTTGCAAAAATTTTGGTCTTTATGGTGACCTGGATGGCGGTAATTCGAAGCTCTGTTTCCCACATGCTGCTGAGGGGAGCTGCCTGCAGCAGGTCCTGCGTCCGCCACAGCCACACAGCCTTTGCCTTCTCCTCAGCTCTGCCTCCTCCTCTTCCTCAGTAGGCAGCTGTCTCTCACTACCATTTCTCTCAGAAAAGGGATACATTTTGGCCACAGCAGCCATGGGGAGACACAGTACACCCTGAAAACCCGGCAGGCCATTTCTGGACAGGATGAGAGCGGCCGTCCCGACTGAGGCCGTGACCTGCTCCTCAGGCTGCAGCCCTCCTCACCAGGCCGCCCACACCAAGCAGCCGCACCCTGGGCCTTGCCTCACCTCTCCGCTCCGCTCCCCAGCAGTGGGTCGGGCTGGCAGAGCCTCACCGAAGGCCGGGGAGGGAAGCACTGGCCTGCAGCACTGCGCAGATGGAAGCCCTGGGCCTTGCTCAGAGCCACCGGCCATAAGGAAACATCACAGACACCCTTGGGTAGGTGGGGACTGAGGGTGGGAAGGAACAAAGATTTGACTGCAGCCTGCTTAGGCTTCTTTAGTTCACTTAAATTCAGCAGCATCATTTTTTTCTCCATCTTTATCATGTCCCAATTTATTTTTGCACGTTCTAGTCATTGGGCAAGTTTGGCGTCTCCCCTCTGTGAGAGGAAGAGGAACAGCAGCAGGAGCACCAGTCTGCATACAGGGCCCCGGCCTAAAAACATTCTGTTCCAAATAGTGCACAGAAACCCAAGAAAGTATTAATAGTTTGAAATACTTGGGCAGCAGTGAAAATACTGCCCCATTGCCCCAGACGTTATATTTCTTGGCTGTAATCAACACTTTACAGCACCCAAATGTTTATTGCTATACAAGAAAAAGAAAAAAAAATTAAAAAAGGATGAATATATATCATTCCCAACAAACACTGAGAGCCCTACAATATCACTTCACTGTATTATTAATGGATGAAGATGAATTGCTTCATGTTGCAATTAAATTGGTGACAGTGTTTCATTGATCTGTGAAAATAAAAACACTTAAAATGGCAACAAACTGCAACTCCAAGACACAAGAAACAACTCTGTTCCTAGCAAAGTTTGTCTCTGACCTCCTAGATACACGGTAAAGGGTAATCCTAAAACATCTGCTGCAAGATCAGCTTCAGAGAAATCTAATTAACACCACGTCCAGCAACGACAGAGCAGATGTATCCTGGATAAAGTCACTGACAGATCACTTTGTTATGCCAACACAATTTTAGCTTGGAAAGAAAAAGGTTTGGAAAAGTCTTCATTGAAAAATCATGTAAGATTTAAATGACAAAGTATAGCAAAAGAGAAAGAAAATCAGGTCTCACACTTTAAAAAAAAAAAAAATATATATAAGAGAAAAAGCAGCTGAGAGGAGGGATCCCATCCTTACTTATACTGGACCTTGCAACTGTGAAGGTTGACATATTAAAAATGGCTGGAGACATCCTAGTGAACAGACTAGTGCACTGAGCTCATATGAATATTTTAGAGCCTGCCAATAGTATTGACTGTGATTAAAGTGCAAAAAATGGCCTCAACACACTGAAAGCAAATATCAGTGTCTTTTCTGCTTGCATTCAGCAGCCAATCAAGCTTAAAAATCAGCATGGAATCTGCATGACTTCATTGCTAACATTGTTCAGGGCAAGATCACTGTCATCTACAACAGACTGCTGTCACCTAAACAAGAAGGAATCCAGCACACTTTTTTTTTTAACCACTGCCATTTTACAGCTTTGCAGCCCCCTTAAATAAAAACAAACTCAAATGCATTTTTTAGTACAAGGGATTAATCGCATACTGTTGCAATTATAGCATACCCTTTTAAGGTGATTTTCACTTTATTGATTGGCATTGCCCGATCTATTTCATTGCTTCCCCAAAGGACTGAACTCAGAGAGAAAAAACAAATATCAAGTTTATCATGTTTAGAACCACTCCTCAGCATCTGTGCTGCCTCTCTTCCCAACCACCTCTTGCTGAGAGGCTTTTCAGAGTCATTTTCAGAATGACTGAAAAAATGCAATGGCAGCCAAGTTTGCTATAAGTTTTGTGATGTGTGTCTGAAAGATTGACGTTTTGATTAAAAGACCCTTGACCAAACTTTCTGATAGAAAACTGTTCACAAGCACATGTACCCCATATTTTTTGATCCTAGGTTGGTCTTCTTGCTTAGAGTGAGACACTATGTGCAGCGAAGGAAAGGAAGAGAATGGAGATGCTAAACTCGGGCAGCGCTCAGACGTGTCATGGTTAAATGGTAGGTGGCAGCACAAAACAAGCCGGCAGGCTCAGGCTTCGTGTTCATTTTAGTGCCAGATTGGACAACAGCTCTCTTCGATCAGAGTTCATAGGTTTCCATAAATAACAAGTGATTTCATTGTACTGTCCACTAAATATTTTACTTGTGACAGGTCGTATTTCAGGAATGAAAACAGACACGACACAGATCTCAAGTAACATGCTCATTCATTTTGACTTACAATTAAAAAATTGTCACCTCAGTGTTATTAAATGGTTCCAAGGAGATAGATTCTTTCAGTTTTTTTCAAGTAGAGGCATGTACTAGAACAATCTTTTTATCACATATTTACGGAATAACTAGTGTCTAGTGGGTAGAGAGGAAGCTCTCAATGAGGCTTCCTGAACCTTACTTTTCAACTCAGCCATTGATCTCTTGTGTTGCTTTTGGCAAGTCACTTCTTGTTTTAGAGCTGATCTAAGCATAAAATACTGTAAATAATGCAGGTGTGCTGAAGTCTATTTAATCTCTGTAAATCGACAGACAAGAAAACTCAGTACTGTGTTTACCGAGGTTTCAAGGGTCAGTCTCAAAACAAGCAATTTTCAATTATCATTTGCATACTACTTGCACCTCCCCGATTTTTTTCATTAAAACATTTCCTTCAGTCACTGACAAAATGACAGACTCTGTTAAGCGGTAATGGCAAGAGCAGCTGATTTTTTTTCTTTTTTAGTTTCATGCCTGATTTTCCATGCAATCCTGAATAGTCCTTTTACATTATGATTTTGCATTCACTTTGAACAGACATAAATGAGAATATGCGGTTTAAGGTAGTGAAGAAGTAAGCTTTTGATGCAGAAATTTGAATAGTTCTGCAACTGTTATGTAGCTTTCATTTTAGTATCCTCAGATGGGAAGGAGTGCAACCTCCCATCTCTGGTATTCCATAACTGATAAAAATATGACGGTAGAAGGCTATTTTCAGTTGTTAAATAAGGAGAGAGATGGAAAAAAAAAAAAAACGAGAAAGAGGAGTAAAACCAAATACACATAGGATTGTTCTTTCTGGAATCCTGTCTGTCATTCAGTTTTCTAATTTAGTTCTTGTGTATTTATTCTTCATACCTCTGATCTTTCACATCCTCATCCTTTCTTGCAACATTTGGGAGGAGTTTCTCAGCATTTCACCCTTTTTCTGTCTTACTTTCTCTCAAATGTTTCCTTTGCGAACACAGCTCGGGTTCCATCTATTATGTCTTGTCATTCTTCTCTATACACCAGACCTATCTCTGCTCAGACTAAAAGAGCGAGCTGCATCTGTGACCTCCCTTGTGATCTCCATTATGGTACTTCCATAGAACTACCTATCTAACTGGGAGAGACCTCTTAAACCCTCATCCCTAACATCTCCTCTTATCACTCCCATAAAACAAAACAATACCTGTAATCTCAAGATCCCTACCCTGTCCTCTCCTTGGGGCCCAGGGCATTCTTTATAAACCCAGCCTCTCTCTAGGACCTCATATTCAGAGCATGCCAAACTCATACGGAACTTTTCTACATGACATGCAGAATATATATGTAATCATGCAACCTTTCCGACTAGTCTCTGAAAACATCATTTTCCCAACTTAACTGCTTTTCCTACATGCTCTTTCTTTAGACACTGCTTCCTCCTCCTCTGTTACCTCCAACATGAACTGCTTATCTTCACGTTCAAAGCCCTTCTTAGCCTGTCTGTGTCTGTCTTACTTGGCTCTCACTGAGTATTAGGAGGTCAATCCCTGCCTCAGGTTAGCCTATGACCCCAGCATCTTTTATCTGCTTTAAACAAGCACATTCTCCCCTACTGCTCTCACACCAGAAAGAAGTCCCATAAATATCCACCAAATTATTCCATTATACATCTTCAAACACCTCTATAAACCACACTATAATGTCCACAAAAGTTTTAACAAAGCACAAGCCACGTGCTCTGTAAGACCATAGCTAGAGAATACTGTTTCAGACATTTCTGTACATCTAAATCTGTTGTATCCTGTCAAACACTTAAATGAGATGCCTGTAGAGTCTCTTTTTGATCTGTGTTCATACTGTGTCTGGCATATATATGTGAATTTCCAGATGCTACTACATAGGGCTACAGTTCCTATGTGCTTCATTGTTAAACATATAAATATGGACTTTACTAAATCATGCAGGCATAAAGCCCTATAGTAGGTAGAATGAGGTCCTTGTCAATGAAGCCAAGATATAAATCACTGACTTGAAAATCTAGACATTTTATACAGCTGTACTTTTGTCATAGTGCAAGTATTACAAAAGAAGCTGTATCTGAGTTCATGGGGAAGCACTAATGAATTGCAACACAAAACAACAGATACTGATTTGTAGTTGACACAAAGAAAGCTTATTGGTATTATCCGTATATGATTAGACTAACATCCACAGTTATAAGAAATGAGCAATTTCTTCCATTTTCTGTCTATTACATGCTTATAATCCTTCCTTTTCCTAAAACAGGAAATGTGAAGCAACCTGAATTCTAATTTAGAGCAGAAAGTTTATTTCGGGGAGATGTGCTGTTTTTTAAGTATCAGCAATATGGAGGAGTTTTAATTAAAACAAAAAATTGAGTGTAAACAAATGAACAATACATTAAAGCATCCACTGCTTCAGCACCCTTCTGCAAAATGGAGCTTCACTTATTTACGAGACTTTGACATATGTTTGATTCCTCAAAGTCATATTTTAAACTAAGTGATAAATCTGAAGAAACTCAGTGTTCTAAATGAAATCATTATTCTGCAGACTGAACCTAATGTTGAGGTAATGTAGAGTCTGACCTTTCCAAATAAATCTCTCTTAATAGATGTTCTTCTCTAGTCTCTGGAACAACAGAAGCCTCTAAGGCAGCAACAAACTAGAAACAAGGGCAAGATGCAATAGTGAAGCAAGAGGCAATGTGATTTAAAGGTGAAAGGATTTGGACATGACCCTGCTGGGCAAAAAGAGGCAGAGAGGCTACATTTTTCATGAGTGCCCAGGGCATCTTGTTTGCAGAGTCTGAACCTCTGGTGAACAGCTCACTGCAATTCCTGTCTTCTATTTTTCAATTTCAGCAACCTGATTTTTTATGTCAGACAGATGAGAGGTGTACTGGTTGCTGTACATCAGTTTACATCAGGGAATTACCACTACACATAGTAGCCATTCATAATACCACGAGAGGTGCTATTATTTTTAACAGCATCAGTAACTTTTAATTCCCAGGTATAAAGAACTTTTTAAAAGAAGTTCTGTATAAATATAAAATGAAGTAATCCCACATAGACTCATCTCTGGTAGGATGATGCTCTACTTTTCCAGTAAACCAGAGAAAAAGGATTGCAACAGATGTGAGACACAAAAGATGCTAATAACTTGAAATTAATATTTGAGAAGAGATTTCCTGAAAGAGGATTAAACAAAGGGGCATAGCAGGGGAGCCATCCAGAATCTACAGGGCAGCACTAAGAACCCCCTTAGGGCACTTGGGTGCAGTTCTTAAACAAATTGCACCACTTACTGAGTCCAGGGAAGTTCCTTTCACATGTAATAGGCTGTAATGGTTCCTCCTTTGTTAGCCTGAGTATTTCAAACAAAGCAACTCCAGTTAGACACTAGTTCTGATTGGACACCTGTAGAGGTAATGGCATTCAATGACATGTCTTCTGAGTGACAGGCCAAACACAAAAGGACTTTCAGTGGCATCTAGGATGAGGTTAAGATACACACACAGAATCACACACAGTAGAAATGTTGACGGAGCAGCACAGAAGAAAAGCAACTTGCTCACACAACTTGGACCCCAGAACTACGTAGTTATCCTGAGATTTCAAGTGAGGCTGTCTGCTCAGAGCCACGCTGATGCTTCTTTCAGTAGGTCTCTGCTATCCAGACAGAGCAGCTAGGCACCAGTGAGGCCCCATACTGACTGTTCAGTGAGTTTTTACTCAAGAGTTTATTCAATCACTTCATACTTAAAGAAAATTCTGGATGGACGTTCTTTTTCTCCTTCAAACACTGAAAAGATTCTTTTAGCAGTTTGCATACAAGAACACTGCAATGTCCTCTAAAAATCTTTTAAGGAAAATACATAAATAAAAATTCCTTGTACGTTTGGTAACTTCACTCCTATAGAGGACACAGAGAGACCTATGCTGAGGTAATACTCCAGTTATGCATTCCTAGGTAATGAGCTTTATCTCTCAGGATCAATTTTCCATTAATAGCATTCCATGCTCCATCCAACTTTGAAATTAATTCGACCTGTGAACCTGGGGTGTTCTGATGCTGTTTTTTAAACTACTGAAATGTAATGTCAACATAACGCAGAAAAATTACAGCAGCAAGACTTTAATGGCCAAACTGATGCTTACTGGAGGATTTTAAGGCAGTTTAATGGCAAGTAGACAGTGTAAATTCAGAAGATACTAAAAAAAAAAAGGAGAAAAGTTTAAAAAACAGAGGTTTCCACTGTTTCTACCAAAGCTGTTGAGTCAGTAAGATATGTGATCTAAAACTGCATTTATCAGGATTGTGAGGCAAGAAAAGAAAATGTGCTATGCTATTGATCTGCAAGAAGTTTATTTCTTCCACTCTGCAATGTTAAAGGAATCAATCGCTTAACTGAAGAAAAAATAATGGTATTGATAATCAAAATGATGGCTTGGCTTTTGTAGGACAGTGAGTGGGTTGTATGGGTAGTGTAATAGCATAACTGCCAGGTTTGATTGTGTCTTTGACATGCCAGCTGGTAGGTTATGATTATTGGAATCAATTCTTGACAGTGAAAGAGACTTCTCCAAAATGTTCATTGGGATAAGCAAATTATTAGGAGACTAACTGCCTTCATCTCTCAGTGTTGTGCATGGCACAGGTACATTTTATTGCACACAGTCCAAAGGGCTGAGAACACACTCACGTGATTGCAAATGAAATAACTGTAGTCAATGTCAGCTTGAAATACATCTCTAGCCCTATATCTGTGGCTGTATACATTAACTTGCGTTCCTACCTGCTCGATTTAACTTTTGTTTCGTTTCAGTTTTTTTAAGGAAGGTTTCTTAGCAGGCATTGTTTTGGTTAAAAAAAAAAAAAAGAAAAAAATCTGCTATACCGTAACAAGTTTATTGAAAAAAAATGCTTAAAACTCTAAAATTATTAGCTTTGCCAGAATCCAATATCCTGTTGCAGGAAACAAATATTAAACTGTTTACACTTACCTAGAAACATACAGCAAAAACGTAAGAAATTTCAAATTTTGTTCATGAATTTCTAATACGGAAATAAATATCCCCAAGCATCAATCAACATTTGAAATATTGAGGTTTTGGCTGTGATATGCAAGTTACAACTATTTTAAAATAAGTCATAGCTAAAGATGCACACCAATTAATTTAACTCTTCAAAGGACTGAAAATATACTGTTGTGTTCCAACAAAAATACTATCTCAATGAAACATTCTACCTTACCACTGAAAAAAAACAGAACATCCAAGTTTATCAGTGAAATGAGAAAGTACAGGCACATTGAGAGTAAGTACTGTAGATCTCTGGGTACAGATGGCTATCTGTAAAGGATAAAAATGAGGGTTTACTGTAAAAAAAAGTACAGAGACCTTTAGAGGAACAATTGAAAAAGCCTGCCTTGTAAGCAAGTCATCAATGAACTAAGGCATGGATAACAGCAAGTGAGATTAAACGCATCAGTCCCTGACCTTTTCACTCACCTCTGACCCATTCTAGCTATATCTATGTAAGAATTACAGCCTTTTTTGCGGTGTTTTTTTTTGTGTGTGGTTTTTCTCCCCCCCCCTTCTTCTCTCCTTCACCTTTTAGAAAATGATGCAATATGCTATTTTAATTTAGAGGATGATCTGTCTTTACATCCATAGCAAAGGAGATGAAACAGCAGGTACCACACAGTTGAGCCTAACCAAACAACAAACTTGGGAGCTCCACTTCTAAATTGTCTTCTTTCATTTCCCAAAAAAACCCTCCGACCTATTACACATGCTTACTTTTCTTTCCTCAGGGAAAGGCAGATATAACTACATGACAGATATTAGTTGGATCACATGGTAGAACGCTTCAGCACTGATGGGATACTTGTCTTTCTATCACTCCTGTGTAAAATATGGCAAAGCAACCTTTAGAGAACAGATAAATTTAGCTTATAGAGACAATAGCTTTTTTTTAAAAAAACAAACCTGAAGAACTGCCAAAATATACCAAAGTAGCTTTATTTTTGCGTCTCTCATGTGCCAGGAAGAATTTATCATTTTCCTTGTAAATCAGTTTTTTCTCTTAGTAAATCTTTACAGTACCATCAAATGCTGAAGGGCAGCCTATGTCACAACAAGCTTCACTTTCTAAACTCTGCTTATTAGAGTACTTTAGGTCTGTAATATTAAAGTATGTCCTCACACAGTTATTCTAGAATTTCATATAGCCCACTTTATTGCATGCAGAACAATTAAAAATAGTACTAGCTCTGGTTAGGATATCAGGCTAATTCTTACAGCAGAGTCGACAAAGATTACATTTCAGATAACTTTTAATTAGTTGTTAGGATGATTATTAAAAACATATCAGGAAAATCTGACAAACATACATAGTAAATCTTTAAATATGAAACTCAGAAAATATAATAAAGGAGAGATCCATTCAATTGTAGACTTTTAGAGCATCTCATTATGATAGGAGTTCCTATTAAAAATGCTAAATGCATTAGAAGCACTACAGTAATTTAGCAGTTGTTCTTTTTATATCTCCATGGCACAGCATGCCTCCACTGAAATGAGAGAGCATGTAGCTAACATCACTTTTAACCTTTTCTGGGTGGTTAATCTTGGAAAGTTTTCCTTTTAAGCCACTGTAGAAAGACTCTCAATTTTTATGAACGTTTGGATGTCAAGTCCTCTCTCTTCATCCACTGATTAGAAGAAATAAATAACAGATTTTGAGTTTTTTACATAAAATATATAATAGTCACTGAGTCAAGCTCTTCAATAACATCATTTTATCACAGCTGATTTCAGTGGCTGTAAGGCAGAGCACGATAAATGCTCTGCTGCAACATTCAATAGAATGAAAATTATATGACTTTGAAATAAGTCATTGCAAGCTAAATTTTGCCTTATGAACACAATTAATTGAAAGAAGCAACACAAAACTGAAAACATCAGAAAATGCTTTAATGAAACTGTCTTACACGGGATTTATTTATTCTAGTTCCTGAAGATAACCTGCACTCAGGAATATCGAGCCATAGCAACTGATGAATTTTGATCATTACTTGGAAACACCTAAAAAACCCACCTTCATAGACAAAATCTATGCATTTACTTAGACATAACTACTCCGTCTAGTGCATAAAACGCTATTCCACCCCACTTTAAAAACAAACAAACCAACCAACCAGTAAGGTGACTCACTCACATTCTTCTGAGCGATCTGTTCATGTATTGAATTCCATTGAGTGTCTTTAAAGAAGATGGCTTATTTTGCCATTAAAACGAAGAAAAGTTGTCTTAATAGGTCTTTGCCTTTAGGTGTCTCTCGCTATGACAGTGGAAAATTCATCATTTTTATAAAATAACGTATGCTCATGACTCAGTCAGCGTTTCTGTTATAGAAAGCCCTTCTTAATTTCTTCCAACAGGAGCAAAAACTGCTATTGGAGATCCTTCAATAAATGCTTAAACAAACATGCTTGACTGCTACAATTGACTAAACTGACTAATGCTAGCTACACAAAAGTGCATTATTCACAAATGTTATATCTAGTAGTCCAAACTTCCAGTCATTACACTGAAATATAAACTTATTATTAAACAAAATAAGTACTGCAGAGCTCAGATTCACTGTGTTCCAGACACTGTCTCTTCATCATGTAGTCTTTTTTTTCTGAGGCTTGATTTACTGAATTTACTTAGTAGTCCACTTTTTTTTTCCTGAGCCAAAAAGTAAAATAGGATCATGAAGTCAAAGTCAGCAAAAAGCCCAACAATGTTAAAATTCTAAGAATGCCAAGAACCAATGAAACAGTTAAGCTCACATTCACCAATCATTTATCAGCCAATGCTATGTCCCAGAACATTAACTGTACCTGAGGAGGAAGGAGGAGTCTGACTCACACTTCTTTCAAAGCTTGCTTTTGCCTCATATTCTCAGGAAAAACAGAAAAAAAATATAGGTAATATCTATATTTTTACATTGCCTATTGCAATGGTGCTAGGGCCTTCAAGAAGCTTGCAGTATAAATAATACAGAATAAATAACTGACACATACTTTTTAACTGCAGAAATTCATCAACCTTGCTAAAACATACATCACATGCACTGCCACTGCCTCTTACTGTTCATTAAAAGAGAATGAATCCTGAGGGAGGCATCATTGGATGCAGATACATCTCCAACACACCAAATCATACCCTGAGCCTGCAGTAAAGCTAATAAAATCATATTAAATACATTCCAAAAGTTCCCTTGGCTTAGTCCATGCCACTTGGGCAATTTATAATTTAAAGGAGAATATAAGATTAGAGGGAGATGAAAATAGTGTGATCTAGAATTTGAAACAAGTTTAACTGTTCTGTCATACTCAGAGGATGTACTGGTTTGCAGTACACAGTACTGAAATTTACTCAGAGAACTCTGAAGTGCTCTGTATTTTCACTTCAATAAATTGTATGTCCACTAATGTTGGACTCCCAAATAAACAATAAAAATATACTACTTGTAAAATCAGTATAGTTAAACACACTGCATTTTAAAGGCGTGTGTCACACTGATCGCACATATATGTATATCTTCTATCCATCCTAACAGCCAATAGCATCCGACTCTCCGGGCTGATGTGGCTTTTAAGTGGCAATGCCTGAGGTACACTCTCTGCCCTGGTCCGAGCTTTGAACTTTAAATGGTGTAATGTAACAGTTTTATTATTTTCATCAACAAGCTTACCTCATGATCAATCAAGAGGCTCTTACCATAAACATTTATTCTTTATGAATAAGTGCACTGAAATTCAGCTTCTGCAGAAGAGTTAACTCTACAAAAATTCCCTACCAGGTTTTGTAAATTAAGATTATATTAACTCTTGTTTCCACTCAGGAGGAACAAAGGTACTGATGCTATCCCTGAAGCTATAATTGGTATGCTCTCTTTCTAAAAAGGAGCTGTTTTACCACTTGAGCTCTACTATAAGTACACAAAACAACGTAACAGTATACACACTAGTAAAACCTACAGCAACAATAATTTTTAAAAAAATATTTATAGAAAAGACTGTCTGTATTGCCCTTGCAGAGAAATACAATCTCTGGGTATTTTCTTCTCAGCAAAGAGCCTGTGTCAAGTGCCAGTGAGATAAATAAGCTTGGTGTGATGACAATTGACAAGTTCATAGTTATATTTTTTTCCTATATTCTGTTACAAATATGAAACTGAATTTGAATTGTCTTTGGCCCAACAACAATCTGATATTAACTTGAACTCAGATTCTTGAAATGGAGTTGACTGGTAAATCCTAAATCTTATTGTACCCCCCTTTGACAAAGAAGGTCTATTTGAGGTACTCAAAGCTTTTCAAACATTTGCTCATTTCTATAGACTAAACTAAGGTTAATCTAAAAACTATGCAAAAACCTAGGGACCATTTTCATCCAGAAATAAGTAATTCCAGCATGCCATATTTTGCGAATCCAGGCACTCAGGTAAACACCTTATACCAGGGTAAGGTGAAAGGAAAAATAAGCTTACATATATTGCATCCAAATCTAGAAATGGTCTCTTCCAGTTCATCCTAAGTATTAAAAATTCTGGGAGCTCTTAAAACAGTTATTATTAATGTGACTGGATATGCTAAGAAACAAATTTCAAAGCCACCTTAATTTAACGTTAGCTGAATTTCTTTCAAAACTAAGCAATACACTGTTTATAGCTTTTTCCAGAGCAACTACAGAACTTCTCAACCATTACAGTCAAATAAACAGACAGAATGGGTGCCAGCTATGTTTTCCTATCTGAAGATTTCAAAAGCAAATCTTCATTGCAATCTTGAGAGACAGCCTTATCCTAGTCTTCGAATAAGCTGGTTTTCACATATATATTAATACAAAATAATGGAGTAGGGCATTCATAGGTGCTTTTCATTTGTTCAAGGATGAGATGAAAAAGTAACAATATGCTATAGATAGCTACTGCATTGTCATCTAACATCTGAAAGGTGGCAGGAAATTCTACGTCTTTGAGTGTTATGGAGGCTGTACAGAGGAACTGCTGAAAATCGATTTCTGACGAGGCTTACAATGTTGACATATACTCCTGGCAAAAAAAAAAAAAACCCAAACAAACCAACCAACCAAAACAAAACCAACAAACAACCAACCCAAAACCAAACTTACTGTTCTCTGACTCTTCCTGTAAGAAGTTCACATGACAGCACAGCGGCAGTGGAAGGCTTAATTCCCTGCTGCCTGCCACCCGCCCATTCAGCATGGCCACAAAGCAAGCCGTAACATCACACCTTGGTCTAGCAATGCTGAGAGAGCATTTGGATATCCTGAAATTCCCTCAATTGATTTGGCTTATGAAAAACCAGAGACTCACCCATTTTGTGAGTTTTAATTGGTGCAAATTCATGGCTTCTATGTTATGTAGGGCCTAGTTCTACCTTCACATGCTCCTGAGCCACAAAACAGACTCAAAAATCAGAGGGAAACAATTCCTTATCACATAACCAATTCTTTTAGTTGCCTATATTCTCAGAAGCTGTGATACCAAAAATACAATTCAGCATGTTGCTACAGCTTCTTCACGTACCTTTATCAGGACACAGCCAGTCACTAACACCCAACTGCACCATATCCCAGTAGTATCTCCTCTGAATCTTCACTGCTTTTCAGGCCCTGTGCTACACTTCATCTTTGTTTTATACTGAGCATTTCATAAACATGACACATTTGGATACCTGTATCAACTTCATTTCTCTTTCCTCATGGGTGAATCTTGGCTTCGCTGTAGGCTACAAAAGCTTTGCCACGTACTTGAGAGCACCAGTACTTAATTCCCATTTCTACATTTCATTTCTAATAACTTCTGACACTGAAAATGGACTGTTAGCTTTCACTGACAGGATCCTAGAAAACTTGCTTAATCAAATCTATCAACTTCTATCTGGAAGTCCTAGTTCAGAAATACAAAAATCGCCTCCCTGTGCCCACTAGATACAGCTCTACTTTGTGTCACTTGAATGCATTATACTGTGTACTGCACACAAGCACTCAAGAAATAATAGGAGATAAATAGTGACCAAATAAATGTAGCTTCAACTTTTCTAAACTTCTATTAACATCTCTTCCTCTGTCAATCCCATTTGCAGCAAGCTCTACTGGCAGCCCAGCTGATGTTCTTTCACACAGGAGAGAGCAGAACACGAGACTGAGCACAGGGGTATGACTTTCATGCCACCACTGAAACCTCTTTCTCCTCCAGCGCCAACTGCCATGTTTGCTGTTGCTGTACAGGCCTACCCTGCTGCAGTCCTACCACACACAGAAAGCGTTACTTTCCCAGCTGCAGTAACACATTTATTTCTAGCCGTTCAATTCTACACCACTCCTAATTTCGAGGAAGTTACAGCTCATAAACGCCCAAGAGCAGTACAAGGAATATCCACCGCCCTCAACTCTCCCCTTCATTCTTGCTATTCAAGGTATTTAGTTCAAGTCAATCTCAAGTAACTGAGGGATTCTTAAGAGAAAACTAAACCAAACTAAGAACGACCATAACAAATAGTGGATTAGTTTAAACAAACTGGTGAACAATTTCTGAGACAATAAAGTGATGAAGTGAAATGAGTGAAATAAGGAAAACAAGCTTCTCAGCTAATTCTATCACAGTTCTTACAAGATTCAGTTGAATGTGTAAGGTTTTCTGAAAGAGAACAGCAGTAAGGTGCATGAGAAATTTAATATGGAATTCAGTGATGTGAGTTTATTTTCTTATAAAGTGTTTAGCATCTAAAATCCCTTTCCTGAGATTACTGTCTCACAACATCATAACGTCTCCCTAGTACATCTGAGATTCCAGGCTGGTGTTGGCCTAGAAGACGTTGAGGGACTTTGTTCATTCAACAGTCACGGGGAGGGCAGACATTCACCTACTAACATACGCTGCCCTTTCACACAGAAGTGATTCCCTCCACTCAGAAACTTCTGCAGAGTTACTGAAGGCTTTTGCGCTACCTGCTGAGATAATATTACTGACCCAACCAAGAGACCAGAACACCTCCCAGAAGCACGTCCTTAGCAAGAGATGTAAGGAAACTCATCCCCTGTGAAGTGATTGCTAACTTTTGGCTAATTCTTGGCTCTTCGTGAGGTCTGTATAGCAACTATAAATTTTGCTTATGTTGCAAAATACTAATCCCCTAAGACGCAGTGACAAGAACTTTTTCTTAGGGGTCCAGGCCTCTCTCCCAGCTAATTTTCAGGGTGCATTTGTTTCTGCAGGATACATGAACTAGTAAAACTAGACAAATCCTTTTCTCACAGCAGCTAATTGGCACAGAATCAACTAAATAATCTACAACCAATAAACTGTCCATGCTTAACAGAGACTCAGGTCCTCCAGGGAGTGGTACCTGCTGACGGAAAAGTGGCTGACATAAGAATTCATGAGCTCGATTTTCTCCTCACCAGTCACCCTGCCTCTCCACACCGATCACCCACTGCTCACTGGGTGAGCGACTGCTCCTTTCACACTGCTAATAAGCATTCACGCTTCTATTTTTAAATAAGATAAAGTCTTTCCTGTTTAACCAGAAACAAACCACTTCATCAGGTCTCAGTCCTTTGATCTATATTGACTGTACAGCCTGTAAGTATCTTGAATCAGAGATTGTCTCTTGCTGTCTTTGTACAGCACCTCCCACAACATAGGGCTCATCTCAGCTGAAACCTCTCACAACTGTTGCTACCAACGTGACTGAGCTGAAGTGGTGGGAAGGAAGTTAAGAGCATCATTAGCTAGCTTGACTTCATCTTCTACAGGAAGGTTTCTACACTGTTAAGGACTGCCAATCCAAATTCTCCTAGAGCAATATGTTTTTCAAAAAAAAAATTATTTAGTGATAAATCTCTTGATTATAAAGCCAATCAAGAATAATTTAGGAAGAACTTCTTAGTTTTGCATATTCAGTCTTTCAGCTGAGGATCTCATCTTCTTTGGTACTTTCAGTCTTCACTTCTGAATGAGGCTGTCATCATACACTTCATTGGTATTACAAGAAACATAGAATCATTGTTTACAAGCCCCACAATTTTCTTGTCTGCTGTTTGATGTTTCTCTGCTCCTTAAATACTTAAAAAACCCTTTAGCTGAGATGCAGGGAGTCATCTGATGCCAATTTTAAACAAAAAAAAAAAGCAAGAGAAATTTGATTAGAACTACCCAGTTCACACATTTGCTCCATCCTTTATATTTACTAAGTGCTTTCTGTTTATCCTCATGTGTGTTCTTAACAGTTAGGGTCATCCCCCTAACTTCTTTAGGACACACTGACTTATACTTGAGATTTAGATTCTACTGGAATAAATAATTATATTCCTCTGTTGCTTAATATCTTCCATAGTTGCAGACAAAAGATGCTTCCAATTTAAAGAAAAATAAATATATATATATATGACTACTTCATTTTTTTAAAAAATAACATTTAAATATTTGAACTACTCTTCTAAAAGACCCCTGTGAACCTGTGCTATCTGGATGCTACTATGAAATCTGTGGGGCATAAACATGCATTAGCCTAAAGTTCATTTATGACGTCCACCTTGATTTCATGAGACTAACTTCCCCACTCCAAAATCTTCTGCATGCTACTAAATTGTAAAGAAATACTCTTTCACTTTCTCTTTTTTCCCCCTCCGCTGCACTTTTTATTCCATTAATCCAAGCAAAAGAAATATTCCAGCTACTACTACAAATCAAAATAATGCTACTCAAAGATTCCCTGATCTGATTCCACATTATGTCCTTCAACAACAGAAGTCACTGACACAGTGATTTTTCACGATGATTTGGACTGAGCACTAGCAGACTAAGATGCACTTGGTCCCTGTTTCATACTCTTTAGAAAAGGGGAGAAGAATGGATGGAATCTGATAGAAATGTATAATATCACATACAGTTCGAACAAAATGAACACAGACACACATAACTTTTCCACAACACAGAACATAGGGCCTGATCAGAAACTAAGCAGTCATCAGTTTAAGCAAAAGGAAAAAAAAAAAAAAAAATCAACACGATACACACGTTAAATTGTGCAATTTGCTGCCCTGCGTTTTTTCATAAACTCAGAGTATTACTGGGTTCAAAAAGGGACTATAAATTAAGAATGACACCTATGTTTTTGTGGATATTAAACATGATGGTCTGAACACACACAATCTCCAGCTCAGGATAGACAGCCAAGAATCAAAAACTGAGAAAGTTGCCATATTCCTTACACATTTTCTATTAAAAAACCTCCCAGCACATCCTATATTACTGTTCACTTTCAGAAACAGAATGTATGTTAGCACAGTGGTTTGTCTGATGCAAAGGCCCAAAAAGGGAAGACGTCCTAAATGAACTTGTTTTGGTCAGACAGCAATCCTGCTAACCTGAAAACTGCAAAAATAGTTTGTTGTGCTCAGTGGTGCAGCAGGAATGCTAAGATTTGCAATGTCCACAGCCTCTACAGCACCCACTTCTGCACTGATTCACAGAAGGCACTTCAGGTGAGATTGTCACCTACTGAGGTTGTTGGATACTACTGCCATTTTGGTTCTGTAAGTACAAACATTCAGCTAGAGTAGATTACAGATGAGTTAACTTTAAACCTATATACATATTCTTGCACACGTGTGTGCATACAACACAGTAACAAATACAAAACCATTCACAGCTGCAGTGTTTCATCTGGCAGGTTTCTTTTCATGGAGAAATCTCTTCAGGGTATCAGCTTAGGATGAAGCATGTAAGATTTCAGAGAAAAACCTATTTTCATCTCAAAGAATCATACTTTTGTGTAGCTTTGCTCATTAAAAAAAATCCAGCTATTACTATTCTTTGAAGTTGTATTGCACCAACAAATCTAGAATTAAAAATAAATCTAAGGAAGATACAACACATCACTGCTGAGCCCAGTCAACTTTTCCTTTGTATATCAAAAATGAACTATTTGATGTTTAGAAGCCACAAAATGTATTAAATGGTGTACAGTTTTACATTGACACTGACGCCAGTACATTATTATTGTATTTGTCAACGGCACTTAGAGCAGTTGGCTTTTTGAAATAAAGCATGTATTCAGTGGAGTATCATTAAGAGCAATTGAATTGCCCTTCATCTGTTTCTGGGGCTCTGAGGACTAAAAAGCAGTGTCTGGAAGCTTTATGGGCATTAGCTGGCTTTCTGTTTTGTTTTGTGTAGGCAGCCTTGTCTGTGTTTTCACTCAAAGACAAAAGGATTTCCAGCAATAAACTTATTCTAATGAAACTAATTTTTATCTACTACTTCTTGTTTCTTAGTAAGTGATAAAAAAAAACCAAAACAAAACACCTTTATGGGCATGAGATCACTTAAATCAACAGTGACTTCTCCGTGCACAGCAGTGCTCAGCTGCCCGTTCATCAAAATGTCTGCTTACTAGCTGCACTGACCGTCCGCAGGAACACTCACCTGTCCAAGTACTTAGCTCAGTGCTGTAGGGACATATTTCTTTATAACACTTTATAACACTAAATATTCCAAATATTCATATTCTCAGACTTATTGGTATCAGGGGCAAAGCCTGGTTTCTGTATTTGCGATGGCAGCAGTGCTACACTTGAAGTGAAGACAGCTGGCAGTTCCTAATAACTGGACAGCTTGCTGCCCACATCACCACAGTAAGTGCCACCTTACTGTCCATCCAAAAAGTGGCTGGTATCTGCTTCCCAGGAAACTTCCCTGAGCTCGCAGGCTGGGCTCAGTCCCAGGTATGTGTCCGTTCAGCTGTCACTGGCCTCCCTGTCCAGAGAGCTTGCAAAGTGATTACTCCATAACTATGAATTACACACCTTGAACAGTCAGTTCTCTTTTGCAGTCCCACCATCCCCTGACTGTACCTGCTGGCTCTTTTGACCTCTGCTCTCTGGACAGCTTTCTACATCACACTTACGGGATATTTAACTTCTCATTTTCCCTGCTCACCGCTCCAGACAGCCAGTCCACTTCTTGCTGACTCCATCCTGCCAGCTAATCCCTGCTGGCCCAAGGTAAAGATACGCTCCTGCCATACGGTTAGCTGGCAGAAGAGGTATGTGCACATTTTGGTGAACATCTGGAGGGAATACCCCAAGCATAATGATTTTGGCTGGACTACGAGAAGCGCTCATTATTATATCACTTGAAGCCAGCTTCAACCGGGCATTTTCAAGGCCAGGTTAGCGTGCCCAGAGCAGCACAAGCACTGCAAAGAGCTGTCACTGGCAGGAAGAGACACTAACTGGAGTGCTATTAATGCCCAGTTTTATACTCCTTCTCTAATTGGGTGGTTCCTATTCCTGTCAGTTCTCCAAACACCAAAATCTTCCTTACCACAGACTATCTTTTATCAGAAAGATAAAGAAAGTGAGGCACATGTGCTATGGAGACACCAGTCATTCTTCATGTCATCTCATGGAATAAGTAAGTAGTCTTATAGAATATCTTGGGAGTGTTTGCAGAGGGCATTTGCCCTCCTGTGATTCCAGGAAAAAAATGCAGATGCTGAAGGAGGTAAGGAAAAACTTCATCCCAGGAATTGCATTCTGGAAGACTTGTCGCTATAAAAAAGAAGGGATATAAACTGAACTATGGATTGTCCTTGTAAAGAACATGGTTCCTTTACTACACACCAGCAGAAAGAACAACTTTTGAAGAACTGTAGGAGGAGGGGGAGGGAAAGAGTGGCTAGTTTCTGTTTTCTCGTCAATGAGGCTGAGTTACTGCAGAAATAAACGATGTGATTGACCGGACCATCCTTGTCTGGTTCCTCACTCCTTTTTGTTAACAGGTGACAGCCCAGTCTCTAGCCATTAATCAAATAGGCCTTACTTCATTAGCTTCTTAACTTTCTCCTGAATCTTTTCCCACCCGTGACAGGGGATGCTGTGTCACACAGCAGGGCTTTCAGTCAGGTAGGGCAAGCTTTACTCTTCACATTTATAACTGCCTGTGCATTGCCACTAACGCATCATGTCATCAGTCAGCCTAGCAATCTCATTTTTGAGTAAGAAATAAAGGAGCAAGGAGGGGAATAGGAGAATAAAAAGGGGAGAGAAGAAAGGAGAAACTCTTCCAGAGAGCAGATTTCAGAAAAATTGTACCTTAAAGAGCAATGGCTACCTTTGTATATGTACACTGAGTACAGACGAATTGTAAACAAACTAGTCTCTTAATTTAAATATCTCCTACCAGAAGTGCCACACATGAAGGACAACTTGGGAAGAGAAAATAAGAGGACAAGAATTAGATATCACAACTATTATGTAGCTTGACAGGTTGTACTGGTATGGGGTAGGAGGATATATTTTAGCCTTGCAAGTGGCGTTTCTGTTGTAGTACAAGACAGCTAATTTTCTTATTGTTCTTTGATAGTTTAGAAAGCATTTATTTCCTCTCAACAGTCAGCAAGCCTGAGTGCATTAATCTTTTTTTTTTTCTCTTGCATAGATTTATGCGTGAAACAGAGGTCTATTTTCATGTCGTCCTGATGACAGAACACAATCAAGAAGGCTACTGCCGCTACCAAAGGGTTCTCCTACAATATCAAAGACAGCAAGCAATCTACAGAAGTAAATAAAACAGCATCTTCCGTTCTGCAAGTAACAAAGGTAAAGCACTATATTCAAATTATTTTAAACCTGCCAAAGAAATCAAACTTTTGTTAACATAGTCCATAAAAATCAATCAGGCAAAAACCCCTTTCGATCAGGTTAGCAGTCCTCTTATCCTCAGAATTTCAAATAATAAACACAAGAATCACTTAAAAATTCCAGCGTTGTCATAACACATCTCATAACTCCATAACATATGAAATGACCCAGGCATTAGCAGCTGATGGGAATAAAAACGGCTTAAGGTGTAACAAGGATATGGCAGTACATGGTATCCTTGTTCTTCATTTCCACTAGATCTTGGACTATCACTAACAAACATTATTTCTCCAGTTATGCAAATCTGCAAGATTCATAGGTATTAAAAGTTCCACGGCACATGGCAATACTCACTTGGCACAACTTAGAGCATGGGACAATCTTGCAAAGGGGTTTGTAGAACGGGTGTTTAAGCCCATATTCAGAAACAGCGCTATCTGGCCTACACCTTTCAAGTTACAGCTTTCTACCATCCCTCACAATTGCTAGAATTATAACGGATTTTTTTGCACAGTTCTAGGCACCTTCCAAACATCTTTACAAACCACCTGAGAGCAGAACTTGAATCCTCAAACTGACTGCGGCTCTCAGTGCTTCTGACTTCCTTATTTTTAGGGCCCAAGGAACCACAGGCAGCAGAGAACCAATATGCTCTGGAAATCCACATATTCTCTGCCTCTTTCAAAACAAAATGTACAAAAAACCCACCACCAAAGCAACAACAAAACCTATGGGAACATGTATGCCAGTCATAATCACGCAGAGGTGGCGTAAATCTAGTACACTGTAGATAACCTAGAAGTGGCAACAAGACTGCAGGAATCCAGCACATATTAATTTTGAGAAAATAATAATTTGAATCCTAGAATTCTGAAAAAGGCAGCATGTTACTCCACTCATCCCAAAATAACTATATCACATATCTATTAACTGAAGTTTAAAGGCTGTATAGCTGGAGAATATTAAATACTGCATCTGTAGAGAAAAATGGAAGTCTGAACAGGCCTGTTACAGGGGGTCTCTAAACTTCAATGAAATTTTTTTGAGGGAAAGCATAAAGATATAGAGGGGTAACAGAAGATAAGGAAAATGTAATATGCATTTACCAATAACAAAACAAGGCAAATTAATCCAAGAAGTTACTTTTTAGAAGACACAGCAGAGCTTCCATCTGATCTTCACCACAACATTTGAATGGAGAGATGGAAATAAGAAATATTTACAGAGAACTGTAAATAGAGCAACTGGCCTAGCTATAACAAATGTATTTTTTGAAAGCAAAGCAAAGAGCTCCTAATGGAATCCCTTAAGATCTATGATATTATTTAACATTTTCATCAATTTATTAGACGTACACAGTAGAGGCAAAGCACAAATTCTGAGTGTGGATCTCTGAACAACATCAGCAGGTCATTTAGCCACAACTGCACAGCAGGCTCCCCCAAAAAAAAAGCTACTGCATCGAGTTGGTAGTGGCACGTCATTAAGGACAGCAGAATGAGTCTTACACACAAAGTACAGAATATGAGAGGTCAAATACTTTGAGGTCACTGGGCAGCCCCATTCACCAGATACTGCACGTTGAGCCTACATCTGTCTGGGAGGTGGAAAAGGAAAAATACTAACTCCAGAAAATTTTCCTCTCGGTCAATAACAAGTTTTGACCCCACTAGGAAATAATACACAGACCTATTCAAGAGTCTTGCTTCTGCAGAACCTTTACTCTGCAAAAACTTCCTGAAAATCTACAGAAGTTTTGCAAAGTATTTTTGCATGGGATTTATTTTCTCTCATTTTCTCATATAAGCTCATTGTTTCCATGCTGCAAATATCATGGATGGTGTAAGCAAGAACACTACCATTTGAAATTGCAGATTGCTTGGACATAGAATTCAAAGAATTTTTTTCTCTGTAGCTATTAACATCTGAAAGTCCTGTCAGACTTGGAGAAATGCCCTAATTTACAGAAGTCCTCTCTTTAGTTAATGGAAAAATACACCCCTTTGCCCCCAGTCTAGTTTGGTGTGTGAAAGCACAGAGATTTCATCCCAACAGAGCATCAGAGCACAATACTAACTTTTGTACACTCTTACCATGATTGCTTTGCAATTATGGCATACGTATTATGGCAAATCCCAAGTAAATTATGAACTCTGTACATTACAAAGGTCCTGTGAAACACTGATTGATTTGGACAGTGTGTAGTTAAGTTCATTTCCAATTCCATCTCTTCAGACACTTTCAAAGCATTCTGCATTGAAAGCCCATTTTCAATTAGTAAGGAAGATGAAACAAAAAAAATTAATTATAAAAGTGGCAATCCCCATTTAAATCTTCATAGTACAGCAATCATTTATGTTAAGTGTTGAGAAATTGAAGAGATGTACTTGTCTAATACAGTTTTTTCCTTGATAAAGTGAACTCACTAAAGATACAAGCACATTTATCAAGCCCTAACCATGTTACGATGTGAAAGAGTTAAGGCCATTACACATCTTGCTGTAACAGAGGTGAAAGTCTGCTGAATTTGCTGGAAAAGCTTAGTGCCCAACACTACGTAAAGAAGCAATCTCTCTTAAATTCCTGCTTTTTTTTTTACCTCTTTTTCTTCTATGTGAAGATTTCCAAAAGCTTTAAAGCTACAAAGAAGAAAGGTCTTAACATGAAAAATTTTTCTTTCTCTATTGCTCACCAGGTATTCTGCAGTATAATGCCATGTAGTGCCACTTCAGGGAGATTCCTTATCTAAATTAGATTCTGTAAAAAATTACAAAAGCTGGATTGTAATGCAGCAATCACTATGAAAGCCTCAGAGTAAGTTAGGAAAATAACATTTCTTTTATGATATTTTTGTTATAGCTTTCCCAAGTGTATTTGGAGGAACCGTTTAAGACTCTGTTTTCCAACTACACAGACAAAAATATATTTAAACAAATCCTATCTTTTTTGTTTGTTTGTTTTGTCCAAGCACACTTGCCCCTCCTGCTTTGCTGCTACAGCTGAGGAGCAATCGCTTACCACACTGACGCTGCTCATCGCAGTCACAGCAGTGACAGAGAAAGAAACAAGAAAGGTGTAGACACTGAGAACTGTGCACTCAGGAGCTTCGCAAGGAGTAGGGGCCTCTCTGGGTATTACACACTGCTCAGCTCACAGAGAATTCAAGGCAGGTGACTTAGGATTTAGGCTCTATACCATCATCTTGAGAAATCCACAGCAGCCTCTCCTAAACACACACCACTAATGGAACCACGGCACAATCACTGCCACTGCAGTGGCCCTGCATCAGGGAATGGAATTCCTCTGTTATCTCTGTGATATGCCTTGACTGCGTTTTATAAAACTAAACAAGTGAAAAGCACCTATGTAAGACCAGAGAACTGAAACCACTGATGCCATTTAAACCAACAGCTAAGCTCCCATTAACATCACCACAAATAAGACTAGGTCTCCCATTTCTTAACAACCTCTTCAAAATAATGGCAGCAACAGGCATGAGATTGGGTTGACAATCATTTACATGCCAGTGTGACCTTTTTACTCAGTGGTGACATTTGTGTCCTATTAGCAAAATACTGTATTGTATTTAAGCAATAATTGCATTTTCTATGGAGATAAACGACATGTAAATCAATAAATGATGAGGCTGCAGGCCAAGCGCATTATTGATTTTCCGTCATGCTCGTCTCTGAGCTTAATGTAGCGAAAATACAGTATGTGCAATGATTTTTTACAAGTTACATCTTTTGGGCCAGATGGAAGTTTTCTGAGAATTAAGAAAGATTTTCTCCAGTTGAGAGAGAGGAGATTAAAGAAGAGTGAGAATTTAACAGCTGTAAACGGAAGCTGACACACAGTACCTTAAAAGCAAATGCTGAATAGATCCATAAAGGCTTGTATGACACCCTTGTCATCTACTCCATTGTTATGGCGTATCATCTATATCAAACCAGTGGTCAAATGTAATATCATGCACTGAAACAAACAGAAGGTTTACAGAAATCTCAGTGAGAACCATTCTTATCACTTTTGCCCTTCATGAGAAAAGCAGGTTATTCAAAATCCACAACAGTAGGACCCTGGCAAGTAGCAGGTATGAAGAACGGTATTCCTGAAATATGAATGGTGTTTCCAAATTCACTGTGTTTTCCAGATGACAACACAAATTAGAATCAGGTTTCAGAGGAACATAGCTTTAATTTAAGAATCAGGCTGCCAGTTATTAAGGATATTGTATTCTGATACTTAAATGAGAACTGTAGTTTTAAAGAAATTAGTTTTTAGGGAACACAAACTTAAGTAGTTTGTGATTACTCAGTTCTGCAATTGCAGAGAGAAAAAAAAAACAAGAAGAATCTGGAATGGATTGCCTAAAGGCTCAAAAAAGTGATCACTACCTGGCTTCTGTGAGACACACACAAGTGGTCTGAATTGCCTAAAAACTGAGCAGTGAGTCAAAAAAGAAACTTCAACACACAGGCACTCAGCTTCAGGCATCCTCCGAAGATGCAAGCAATCGTAGCTAGCAAAGGCACCAAAGTCTTCATTTGTGACTATGAGACAAGATGTTTAGCCATTTCTCAGGGTCACAGGAGATAGTAAATTAATTATACTCTCACTGGTATATTATTGCAGTAAAAGCACAGACTTTTTCTAGATCTCCTCCTAATCATTAGGAGGAGATCATTAATAAAGTCATTCACTGAGAATATTTTAGGAGAGCATTCACTAAGAATACTTGGTGAATGCTCTCCTAAAAATAAATTTCCACATGACAGTCGTGATTTAAGATGACTCTGGTTTTAAGTTCTTTACTCAGATTGAGTAAATCATGTGAAAGAGAAACTCTTCACATTGTAGGCGTAACACCCACAAGTGGGGTTCACCTACTCCTCTGTATGAGGAATAATCCTGCAATATTCTTTCATGCTGACTAAACCTTTCTATACAATATAAAAGGAGCAGACACAGAGGCTAATTTCCTCCACAACAGTCAATTTTCTTTCCTCTAGAAGTTATTTTTAATATGGATTACACAATCTAAATGCCGTTGTTCAGTATTGTAAGACACCGTAATATCCTCAAACCAAACCAACAGGTTAAGGCACTTTTCATCTGACTGTACTAAATTATTGATCTACTGGTCCCTTTTTCAGATTTTAAATCACCCAAACAGAAGGAAAAACAAATGCATTAAGACTTCTCCAGTCTCAGCAAGAAAATATATGAAGGTAGTTTGAGTCCCAACAGTAAAAATAATCACATAGAGGATCTCACAGTAATCCATCTGATTTTGAATTAACCGCTCAAAAAGCGGTTTATTTTTAAAATATATTTTTAGTTTGCTTGGGAGTTGACTATATAAGTTCCATCTATCAATTCCTGCAGTTTGGGTATTACAGTATGAATAATATATGCCTCTGTCGTGTGAGTAAGATAACAGCCTTCACTCTTCAGTGCTCTACATATTTCTTGTTCCAGATGTGACATAAAATAAAATATTTCTCGAGTAGCTGAAAAGGAATTCGGATTAAATGAATTATGAATACATCAACGGACAGAGATACTGATTTTTTTTTTTAAGGAAAAAGAAATACTAAGCAAAATATATAAAAAAATATTCATTACCTTTAGCAAGGCCCTCATAAAGGCCTAAAGGTTTATCTGAAGAGTGGCGTTTTCTCAAAAACACACTTGAATACTTGTACCTCACATCTTTTAAGTTACCAATTCAAAAATTTCCTAGGCTCTTATGATCCTTTTCAGTAGCCAACAGCAAATGCATCCCTTAACCACCTGCAGGTGTGAATTCAGATGGATTCAATTCTAGTCACCTTGTCTTATTTTCAGAATTTTTTTTCTCTATTTTGCTTATTATGGAGGCTCTGGCAATCTTCTCCAAAGCATCAGGAAACTGCATCTGTTGAAAGCAGGTTCCAAGGCTGGGCAGAGCACTGATATCATCCAATACACCAGCTCCCCAGTTCCTGTTTGGCAAAGTGATTATTTCTATTTCTGAAACAATTTAAATAATGCATTTAAATATATGGTTCGTTGTTCAAAATACAGCACTATAGATCTGCCTGAATGCTAACTACAGTACCATATAGCTTTGGCAGCAGAAATAATCATTAAAAATTATGAACTGACAAGAACCACTATGAAGTTATTATTTGGCCCAGAACCAATGACTGAAACCTTATCTGTATATATTTTTGGCCTGTGGCCTGCGTGCCTCCCTCCCCGCTTTTCCTCATGTTCTTAAAAAGAGTAAACCCAAGTCTTCGCTTTCCCACTTTTCATTACCCAAGACATACTACTTTCTTCACAGGCCAAAAAGGAACTGGACCTTTATTTTCACAGAAAAGTCAGGAAGAAATCTGGTACATATTTGTTTTGACCGAGAACTATTTCTCTGACTTGTTTTTTTCTAGGCTTTAACATTTGGGCACATGCAGTTATTTGGACTGTCACAAGAATTGTTTAAGACAGCTCTGTATTTGATATATAGCTAAAAATTTATAGAAAAAGCCAAGAGTGGAAGAGTCAAACAATTACAGGCAAACATTTAAAAAGGTTCATGGTCAGAGGGGAGAGGGAATAGAAGAAAACAAAAGAGGGTTGACCTTTTTTTATTTCAGCTTCGCATAGCAACAAATGCAAGAAGCACTGAAAACATTAGAAGTGTCAAAATTTTCAAGAGAAAATATTTGGATTTGTTTTAAAATGTGTATGTATCTTCATTTTTAAAGGCTTAAAAAAAATAAGTATTTCAGATAGAAACATATTTTCTACTAAGTAAAAATAATTTTCAAAATTATTTTTCTTTTCCTGGGGAAAAAGCTATTTAGGATAACTTAACAGAACTTTCTTGCTGCCTTCTCCTCTGGTAAAATGAGGAGTCTACCAAGGTAATTTATCCCCAGAGATGTAACTGGGATCTCTACCAACCTGCAAACAGCACAGCACTTTCAGAAAAACTTGAGAGCAAGCCTTGGCCTGCTGGTCACAGCAAGAAAGCAGCCCATCATTCTAACGGCAATGAGCTTTGGCTTTTCATCTGTTATGGGAAAGAGAATGTCCTTATTTCAGACAGAGAATTCAGTCTGCAGGCCTTGGCTTGACCTTTAAATCACAAAGAACCTGAAGAAATGCCACAGATGGATAGCGGTTAACGATGTTCACCAAGGCGCAGTGACATCACAGTGACAGAAACAAAGCCATACTCTTGCACTCTCCTGGTATCCTTGTTAGAAATGGAAAGTCACAAGCACTAAGCAGATGATAACATTTGATTTAAAGAAAATGTTAATTGAAATTGGCATGCTGCTCCTCACAGCTAGAAAAAGGACCCCAAGAGATCAGCAGAAAGAAAAAAAAACAGTCAAAGAGTTTTGCCAGATGAGCACTGACTCTCAACCAACAATGGGGAGGGCTCCATGTCTGACAATCCATTTTTAACTACTGTGAGATTTAACTTTGACCTGCCTAAAAAGCCATTTCTAAATTGCAGAAAGCCTATTATCTGCTCTTCTAAGCATATGAGTGGGAGGTGAAGAAAACAGCCAGTTAAGATCTACATTTTCTTAATTTTTTTTTTTTTTAACAGATTCTGGGATCCAAAAAATCTCAAAATAACAAAAAAAAAAAAAATATTCATTTTAATGCATAGCATGTAATGCTTATCACTTAATCATTTCAAAATATGGACAAGTTTAATTACAGGCATCAATGGCCCAGCAAGATGACCAAGTCATGAGTCTGAACACCCAAATCCCAATTGTGAAAACTAGCTTTCTCCTCCCCTCCCAGTGCATACTGGATACCTTTGAAAAAACAACAAATTTTAACACCCACTTTTAAACACAATGAAGTCTTTGTTAAAAACTGGTTTTATAGCAGGGACCAAAGTTTACCTATGGGCAAGCAGTAACCTAATCCAGCCTCACTCTGCAGTAGTTATTGCTCAGTAAAGCAGAAGCTTTACAAGGCTGGGGGGACCTTACGGGTACTGAAGAGCAGTTATAAACATAAGATTCAGATATCAGTTACTGAGGCGACTGAGGAAGCAAAGACACAGAAAATCCTCAGAAAGCTCATCACAGCAGCCTGCCAAGCCTGAGCACTGGCATGCCTACGATCAAGGGCTGCACTCTTCCCAGGGATAAAACTTCAGGGGGAAAGACCTCTTCAAAGTCTGGCATTCTTTCCCTGCTATGCTCTATTCTCACAGGTGTCCTGCAGGCACAAATAACCACTAAGCCTTAAGCTACTCATTTCCTCGGGAGCTTGTTTATTCATGAACACCTAGATGTTTATGTAAGTGTTTAATACACTCCAAAATTTAAACACCTCAATGTTTTCAGGAACTGTACCTAAGAACTCAACCAATGAAAAATCTTCCGCTGACTTTGGTAGCAAGTCCAATTTCAGACAAAGATATGAAACACTACTGAAGGTTACTGCTTTGATCCAGTGACTATTCTGATTCTTTGAGGGAGGCTGTAGATTCCCGCCCCCCCCCCATATGACAACTTGGTGAATCATTGCTGGCCTTTGGAAAACTGCATAGTAGTTACAGAAGACCAGTTTCCATGTCCAGTTTTCTAAATAGATTTATTCACATCTCCTGCCGTTAAAAAAAAAAATCAATACAACTACAAATTGAAGATGGTGTAAAAGTCACAGCCCCACGGCAGCCACTCTTCGCAGGGTTAGATCCCTTGCTGAGGCACGTGGCCTTGGCAGCTGGACAACTCACTTCCTTTGTGCAGCAGAACCCCCCGCCCCTTCCCCATCACCAAACTGTTTTCCTACTTCCAGATGCCAATACAGCAGGAATGTGTCTGAGCCTAAATTGACATAGTTCAGTAGGATGCCTTCACTTATTTTTAACTGGCTACCAGTGAGATTTTTCTGACTTTCATTCTCTCCTTTGCTATTCCTCACTATTTGAATGGGAATGCAAAACACTGGCCCCTTATTGCCCTCTTTTTGCTCTCATTGGGTCTTATTCCCGTTTCTAGATTACACCTTGTTCCAATGGTTGTGTGTGCGTGTAACTGAAAAATCTGCTTCCCTCATTGCAAGAAAAAAGCCTCCTTAAAACAACTAGCATCTCCTAAGCCATTCCAATGACTTCCAGTAATCACTAATTAATATGAAAACACTGTCATCATATAAACAAATGAAACACACAAATATACTTAAGACCTGAGAGAGTTGAAGTCTTGCATGTACAGAAAAATAAGAAGTGAGTTTATTGATAACATCAAAACCAGTTAAATTAATTACTCTATCAACATTTTTTCTTCCTTTTCATTACATTCGATTAGTAGCTGCAATATCCTTTGTTTAGAGAACAGACAGAACATTGTTTGCTGTAGCTTTTTTCCAACCTCAAAGGGCTGTCTTATTTAAGTGTGAATACTCAGTATTGTCTCTTTCTACAGTTTTTGATTCAGCAGCAAAATTATGCTTTTAAGGAAAAAGAAAGCCTAAGACCCAAACAGGAAAAAAAATGGATGCATCAGAACTAAGGAAATAATTTATTCATACCCTAGCATGCAAGAGTCACTCTCAGCCAGATATATGCATATGCCAAAACTCTTTAGGAAAGCAGCTTCTCTAGTAGAACATACTTGGAAAGGTAAAGCTGATAACCTATCCGAAGTACATTCAATGGGCTGCTTCTTTTAAGCTTTTAAAATTACAGCACTAAATGCTATGTTTTTAATGCATTAGACACACCGAGGACATAAGACACTCAATCAAATTTATATAGACAGAGAGAAGCGAGGTCTTCACAAAAGAACTCAAGAGTGGAATTGGCTTGTATTGTAGCCATCTGCACAGAGCTTCTTTCTGAGAAACAGGAAGAGGAGGAACAAACATTAGGAATGGAAAGAAGGATCCCTTTTTGCAATATTAGGTCAGTCGACTGTTACTTTCAAACACTACTCAAGTACGTTTTATTTCAATGAATAATAAATGTGGCTATGCAGAGAAATTAAATTAGTTGGATAGAAAAAAACCTAGCCCATCATCCTCAGAGTTGGATTCCTATAAAGAGGAACCTAAGCTTTGATACTGGCACATGAACGGAAATGCATCCCACAGTCAAAATTAAGAGGCTCTGATACAGAATAACTGAAACCTTGTGGAAGGGATGGGTTGAGAATTCAAAAATGCTTATGAGTTTACATCACTTCCAAACAGGTGTAAAGGTAAGGGTTTTCTATTAATCTGTTTTCGAAGTTGGTAGAAACTCTGCCTTTCCCACTTGCGATTGCCTGCAACACTTGTTATCACTACCTTCCTACCAAAATGCATTTTCCATTTCCATACAGCTCTGAGGGGAAAGAGCAATTATTCTAGAGTACAAACCCAATCCATCCACAGAATACAGTGTACAGTTCTGATTGTCTTGTTGAAAGACTGAAATTATCACAACTCTGATCACCTTCCAGTATCTGAAAAGAAAGAGAGAGAGAAAAAAAAAAAAAAAAAAAAAAAA